>JADBJO010009804.1:15000-27500 GCA_016801955.1 Conus betulinus
ACATGAATTTGCAGCTGCTGTCGAAGAGACACTCCAAGACTTGGCAGAACAGGATGCCATAGCAAGGTGGAACACCATCAGAGATGCTGTCTATGATGACGCCATGTCAGCCTTCGGCAATTGAGTAAGGAAGAACCAGGACTGGTTTGATGCCAGCCTCTCTGAAATGGAACCGGTCATTGAAGCCAAGCGTAACGCTCTTCTCGCATACAAGAATCCCCCAGTGAGAAGATGCTCGAAGCATTAAGAACTGCACGGAGCAACGCACAGAAGGTTGTAAGACGATGTGCTACTGACTACTGGCTGCAATTGTGCAAGGACATCCAGCGTTCAGCCGACTGCGGAAATGTTCGTGGTATGTTTGATGGGATCAAGAAGGTAGTTGGACCAGAAGTGAAGAAAAACTGCTACTCTGAAGTCTTCAACAGGCATGACAATCACTGACTGTGATCAGCAGATGAAGCGATAGGTCAAGCACTACTCAGAGCTCTACTCCAGGGAAACTGTAGTCACTGACGCTGCCCTTGACGCTATCGATGACTTGCCTGTAATGTAAGAACTGGACAGGCGCCCATGCTTGAGGAACTCAGCAGAGCCATCGACATGCTCCCCAGTGTAAAAGCACCAGGAAGTGACGGCATTCCACCTGAAGTGATCAATGGTGGGGAGGCAGCGCTGCTGCAGCCCCTGTACGACCCGCTTTGTCTGTGCTGGAGGGAGGGTGCAGTCCCCCAAGACATGCGTGATGCCTCCATTGTGACTCTCTAAAAGAACAAAGGCGTCCGCAGCGACTGCAACAACTACAAAGGGATATCCCTCCTGAGCATGGTCGGGAGGTATTCGATCGCATTCTGCTCTCTCCAGGCTCCATACACTGGCTGCTCGAGTGTACCCAGAGGTCCAGTGTGGCTTCAGGGCAGGCCAGTCAACAACTGACATGATTTTCTCAGTGCGGCAGCTTTAGGAGAAGTGCAGAGAGTAGGGTTTGCCAATGTATCTGGCATTCATCGATCTAACGAAGGCTTTCGGCCCTTGTCAGCAAAAAAAGCCTCTTCCGACTCCTGGAGAAGATCGGCTGTCCTCCTCAGCTGTGCAGCATGGTAGTTTCTTTCCATGAGGACATGAAGAGCACAGCTATGTACGACGGGTCTTGCTCAGAACCCTTCTCCATCACAAGCGGAGTAAAACAGGGCTGTGCGCCGACACTTTTCGGCATCTTTTTCTCCATGCTTCTGAAGGACGCCTTCATCTCCTCGCAAGATGGAATCTACCTGCACACATGCTCTATTGGGAAAACTGTTCAACCTCACCCGCTTGTGAGCCAAAGCCCAGATGTCCCAGATCCTCACCAGAGAGATGTTCTTTGCTGACGATGCAGCGCTTGCCTCGCACACTGAAGAGGCCCTGCAGAGACTCATGGACAGGTTCGCTGACGCATGCAAAAAAATTTGGACTCACGATCAGTCTGAAGAAGACCAACGTCAGCGCACAGGGTGCAAGCCACACACCCTCTATCAGCATCAACGACTACACCCTGGGAAGTGACTGAGGACTTCAGGTACCTTGGGTCGACCATCTCCACCAGCCTGTCACTTGACATAGAGATCAACCGGCGGACAGGAAAAGCTGCAGCAGCAGCCTTGGCCAAGCTGTCTTAAAGGGTGTGGAACAACAAGAAGCTCACAGAGAATGCCAAGACGCGTGCCTATCAGGCCTGCGTCCTCAGCACTCACCTGAACGGCAGTGAGACATGGACCACCTACGCGAGGCAGGAACGCCGTCTGAACACCTTCCACATGCGCTGCCTCAAACGCATTCTGGGCATCACCTGGCAGGACCGAGTACCGCACAGCGACATTCTGGCCAGGGCTGAAATCCCAGCATGTTCGCAATGCTGAGTCAGAGACGTCTACGCTGGTTCGGGCACGTAAGGCGCATGGAAGATGAGCGTATTTCCAAGGACATACTCTACAGCCAACTTGCCACTGGTACCAGACGCACAAGACGCCCCACTCGCAGGTTCAAGGATGTGTGCAAACGTGACATGAAAGTGTGCAACATTGACCCTGATGCCTGGGAAACAGCTGCCGACGACCGCGACTGCTGACGTCAAATGGTGCAGAGAGGAGAATCAGACAAGCGGAGGAGGAGGGAACCCAGCAGGCAGCAGAGAAACGAGCACGCTGCAAACAGCGAGCAGCCTCTCTCTTCTTCCCAGATGACCTGCTTCATCTGCACCAACTGCAACAGAGACTGTCACTCCAGAATTGGGTTGCACAGCCACACCAGGTGCTGTTCACAACCCTAGGAAAAGCCTCACTTGGTGCTTCAAGCATTGTTCTCCGGGACTGCATTGCCAACGCAGTTTTGCTTCCATGATGATATACAATTATGTGGCCATAACTCCAAACTACTGCTTACGACATAAAATCGCCTCGCACAAATGTCACACAGAAACAAGAAAGGTGTTTGATGAGAATTTAAATAAAAAAAATCGTGCCCCCTCCTTCCCTCCCTCTCTTTCTGTCTCTGCCTATGTCTGTCTGTCTGTCTGTCTGTCTGTCTGTCTCTCTCTCTCTCTCTCTCTCTCTCTCTCTCTCTCTCTCTCTCTGAATGGAGGGACTTTTTTTTGGTTGTTTACATTTGTGCACATTGTGTCCTTTGTGTATCATTATCGTGTGGACACACATGACGGTACACCACGTACGGCCACTCACATGAAATTATGCACTCACACATGTGGACACAACCAACTACACTTACGCTTGTTGGGAAACCATGACTGCTTACAAACTATAAACTATTTCAGTATCTACTTGCTTGGCCGCTATAGAATTATCATTTAGTGAAATTTTAATGCACACACTCGCTATGTGGCTTAGAACTGAACTGGCTGCATATAGGTATCTCTTATTGTTCTAACCCCCAAGTTCATATTTCAGGTACTGTTTCTAAGTGTGTAAATTTCATTTTCATTTCCCTCAAGATTGGTTGTTTACAAGAATTGTGTTGCTGTCTTTGGATCTTGTATTCAGTGAATATGACAAAAGGTTTTGACACGGAGTATTGTAGAAAAGAGTTTAGGATATTTTTAAAAAATTATATTCATTTCACATTTCAAACATCTGATGAAATGGAGAGTACTATATCTGCTGTTTCAGTAAATTGTCAAGGCCTCAATGATTCGTTGAAAAGTCTGTCACTATTTGACCAAAAAAAACAAAACAAAACAAACAAAAAAAAGCAAAAAAAAGTTAGCTTATCTCTGGCAAGATATACATTTTGAGTGGAAACAAAAAGAGAACAAGCTGTTTTAGTAGAATAGGGACATCAAGAGTATTTTTCATAGAATCCCGTACATGAAGAGCAACTCTTGCTCTCATGGTGGGATAATTGTGCGTCCATAACACCAGACGAGTGCTGCTTACAACACTGTATTGTCTGGTACAAATGCCAACACAGAGCACATAGAACAAACAAAGAGAGACACCAACTTACCGAGCCTTTCGCCCCCTCCCCCCCAAGGGAATGAATGAATAAATGAAAAAAAAAGTCCTAAGCCTGCTTATATATCCTGTACCTGACATACGCATACAGCCACAACGACTGGGAAAATGAACAAATGCAAATTAAGAATTGTACTTGTTCGACATTTGCAGTGTACCGTTTCCTAATTCATTTAAGATTCCCTTTCACGGCAGATCAAAGAAAGTCACCTGCATTTGTGTATTCCGTTTGGCAATATATAAGATAAAAAAAGGCGCTACAAGCTTTGAATATATGCTAATTTGTATGTTCATTTTATTTTGATTGTTGTTGCTGTTAACCTTTGTCAGTTACAAGTCATATGGACAAGCTTGCTCCTTTGCTCCTTTTTTTTTTTATTTGAGAATGACTCCGTATTTGTACTGTGTGCTAAGTGTTTAAACTGGGTTTTGGATGTCCTAAGCCGCATTTGCTTGGAGTTATGGGCGTAGAACGATCTCATCACGGGAGTAGCAGTTATCCCAAGTGTTTGTTATTGGCTCTCGACTGTTTGTTCCCTGACTCATTTGGGATGGCTTTGTTATCATAAAGTTTACTGGGGGAAAAAAGTATCCCTTTCCATCCAGCACATTCCCCGGGATTTCCATTTTTTTGTCTTGTATTTTTATTTTGTTTTATTAAATAGGCCTCTCTCTCTCTCTCTCTCTCTCCTCTCTCTCTCTCTCTCTCTCTCTCTCTCTCTCTCTCTCTCTCTCTCTCTCTCTCTCTCTCGGTACATTAAGATGTACACTTTGATTTTCTTGTTATCGTCTTGAATACGTCGTCATTCAGTGCGGGCGACTCCAGTTCGAGGTTAATGTCACAGAATTGAGTATACCTTTAAAACACTGGCTAAGACCGTGTTAAGCATTAATCAAACATTGATCCGATTACATCAACATTTTACTGGGATATTTCTGTCCCAGTCTTGAAAATACCTCGCTCCAACGCAGTAAACGTCATCGTCAAATGTGTGTATGTGTGTTGGGGGGGGGGGGGGGGGGGGGGGGGCGTGAGTGCGTGCGTGCGTGCGTGTGTGCGTGCGAGCGTGTGTGTGTGTGTGTGTGTGTGTGTGTGTGTGTGTTCTAGTATTCGACATAAAATTACGCATTGTGACGACTGGACGGTACGTGCGGTTTCAAAAAACAAACAAAGGGAATTATGGTGACTATTTCTATCTTCATTTTTGTGAACTTCAAATATGGGGTGAGTCCCCCCATCCCCAACCCCCATACCTCTGTCCACAACTCTCTCTCTCTCTCTCTCTCTCTCCTCTCTCTCTCTCTCTCTCTCTCTCTGTGTGTGTGTGTGTGTGTGTGTGTCTCTGACTGTCTGTCTGTCTGTCTGCCTGTCTGTCTCTCACTCTCTGTCACTCTCTGTCTGTCTCTCTCTCTCTCTCTCTCTCTCTCTCTCTCTCTCTCGGCTCTCTCTCTCTCTCTCTCTCTCTCTCTCTCTCTGTCTCTCTCAACACAGTTGTCTACGTTTTTACTCAGTGCTTTACAGTTTAAACAAGTTTAGCTTAACTACAGAATTGTACGTGACTTTTGTTGATTTCAGAACAGCCTTTTGGCTCCATGAATGGACACGTTCTGCTTTTCAGAAAGTGTAAAAGTGTTATTGAAGGGAAATTTTATAATGTATTGAAGGATGACATCATTACAGCAGGTACGAAAGGTGACGTGGAAATCCCGAAGTCATTTAGGGAACTACTTATCATTTATCCTTTTCTGTTCTGGAAACTGGTGCTCAAACTGAGACCATCGTAACGTACATAGCAGAAATCTCACGGCCACGAGATTTGAAAGAAAAAGAAATTACAAAGTACATTTGCTACCAAGAATTTGTTTTGAATTAAATTGTATTCTTGTGACAATTGATTCATGGAGGAACAGATAAATTATGTCTGTCTATCAGAACAGTCATAAAACGTATTAGGTATTGGATTCCTTTGGTGACATTGCCGATGAATAGAATATATAGACAAGCTGAGGGAATGATTGTAATACAGGTGTTTCCTTAGTACTGCTATTGAAACTTGTCACATCAAACTTAGTGCATAGTCAAGCCCGCCTGCAACGATCAGCAAGAACGCTGAAGTTCCATATTTCCACAGCTTCCTCCAGAGGGAAGCTCACAATGCTGTAACTTCTCTAGAATTATAAGGGCAGCGTCAGAATTGAACGTGTTTATTTCACGACTGGTTTCTTGGCTAGAAAGTTCTCGTAAGAAACTAAAAGTTTTCCATATTCTTGGAATGGGTTTGGTCAGTTATAAACCGGTTTGTGACATGTATTAAAAAGAGAAAGACCTTACTGACTCGTTTTCTTTGGAAAATGCTGTACGTTTGATATCTTCAGTTCTTTTAACATTTTAAGACGACGAATTCTATGCAAAGACTGCCACTACATCCAAGGGATAGATTTTTCTTCTTTTTTTCCTCAGATCATTGTTATGCTCTATTGACTAATTTTATCCGCTTGTGTTTTGGGGAGTGCTACTGTTGTGGCTTCAAGACTGTTGGATGGTTGACTCTGCATGTCTCTCATATTCAGTTAACTCCGTGCGTTTACCGAGAGGACCCTGCACCAGTAGTTTAGTGGGTTTAGTCCTTCGTGGCCGGCACGGTGGTCACAAATTCTCAGAATATTGTTAGTGAAGCTGGCATTCATATGCGTATATTCATTTTTTTTTATAGTTGTCATTTTTTTCAGTTGTCCTCTCAGCAGAGAACTGAGTAGTAGATAGGATATTGTAGAGAGAACATACCTTTGCAATGCCCTGTGAGGTGGGCATAGAATAGACCCACTGTCCTGCCATGCATGTCGTAAGAGTTGTCTAAGGCAGGATCACGTCGCCCCGGGGATAAAGGGGTTTGCGAGGCTAACAACCCTACCTCCTGTGAAAAAAAGAGTTACAGAAGCATCGACGACAACGAACCAAAACATTCACTGGGCAAGGAAGGGTCTCCATCCCGGAGACTTATGACGCAGTGCAGTGAAAGCCGAAAGGAAGCTGCAAGGCTGTTCACTGCACTGCGTCATAAGTCTCCGGGATGGAGACCCTTCCTTGCCCAGGTGAATGTTTTGGTTCGTTGTCGTCGATGCTTCTGTAACTGGTCTTTTTTCACAGGTAGGGTTGTTAGCCCTACGCAAACCCCTTTATCCTCCGGGCGACGTGGTCCTGCCTTAGTCGCCTCTTACGACATGCATGGCAGGGCAGTGGGTCTATTCTATGCCCTTGTGACCACCGTGCCGGCCACGAAAGGACTAAACCCACTAAACTACTGGTGCAGGGTCCTCTCGGTAAACGCACGGAGTTAACTGAATATGAGAGACATGCAGAGTCAACCATCAACAGTCTGAAGCCACAACAGTAGCACTCCCCCAAAACACAAGCGGATAAAATTAGTCAATAGAGCATAACAATGATCTGAGGAAAAAAAGAAGAAAAATCTATCCCTTGGATGTAGTGGCAGTCTTTGCATAGAATTCGTCGTCTTAAATGTTAAAAGAACTGAAGATATCAAACGTACAGCATTTTCCAAAGAAAAACGAGTCAGTAAGGTCTTTCTCTTTTTAATACATGTCACAAACCGGTTTATAACTGACCAAACCCATTCCAAGAATATGGAAAACTTTTAGTTTTCTTACGAGAACTTTCTAGCCAAGAAACCAGTCGTGAAATAAACACGTTCAATTCTGACGCTGCCCTTATAATTCTAGAGAAGTTACAGCATTGTGAGCTTCCCTCTGGAGGAAGCTGTGGAAATATGGAACTTCAGCGTTCTTGCTGATCGTTGCAGGCGGGCTTGACTATGCACTAAGTTTGATGTGACAAGTTTTCAATAGCAGTACTAAGGAAACACCTGTTTTACAATCATTCCCTCAGCTTGTCTATATATTCTATTCATCGGCAATGTCACCAAAGGAATCCAATACCTAATACGTTTATGACTGTTCTGATAGACAGACATAATTTATCTGTTCCTCCATGAATCAATTGTCACAAGATACAATTTAATTCAAAACAATTCTTGGTAGCAAATGTACTTTGTAATTTCTTTTCTTTCAAATCTCGTGGGCCGTGAGATTTCTGCTATGTACGTTACGATGGTCTCAGTTTGAGCACCAGTTTTCCAGAACAGAAAGGATAAATGATAAGTAGTTCCCTAAATGACTTCGGGATTTCCACGTCACCTTTCGTACCTGCTGTAATGATGTCATCCTTCAATACATTATAAAATTTCCCTTCAATAACACTTTTACACTTTTCTGAAAAGCAGAACGTGTCCATTCATGGAGCCAAAAGGCTGTTCTGAAAATCAACAAAAGTCACGTACAATTCTGTAGTTAAGCTAAAACTTGTTTAAACTGTAAAGCACTGAGTAAAAAACGTAGACAACTGTGTTGAGAGTTGAGAGAGAGAGAGAGAGAGAGAGAGACGGAGGAGAGAGAGAGAGAGAGAGAGAGAGAGAGAGAGAGGGAGAGGAGAGAAGAGAGACAGAACAGACAGAGAGTGAGAGACAGACAGGCAGACAGACAGACAGACAGTCAGAGACACACACACATTCACACACACACAGAGAGAGAGAGGAGAGAGAGAGAGAGAGAGAGGAGAGAGAGAGAGAGAGAGTTGTGGACAGAGGTATGGGGGTGGGGATGGGGGGACTCACCCCATATTTGAAGTTCACAAAAATGAAGATAGAAATAGTCCACCATAATTCCCTTTGTTTGTTTTTTGAAACCGCACGTACCGTCCAGTCGTCACAATGCGTAATTTTATGTCGAATACTAGAACACACACACACACACACACACACACACACACCACACACGCTCGCACGCACACACGCACGCACGCACGCACTCACGCCCCCCCCCCCCCCCCCCCCCCCCCAACACACATACACACACATTTGACGATGACGTTTACTGCGTTGGAGCGAGGTATTTTCAAGACTGGGACAGAAATATCCAGTAAAATGTTGATGTAATCGGATCAATGTTTTGATTAATGCTTAACACGGTCTTAGCCAGTGTTTTAAAGGTATACTCAATTCTGTGACATTAACCTCGAACTGGAGTCGCCCGCACTGAATGACGACGTATTCAAGACGATAACAAGAAAATCAAAGTGTACATCTTAATGTACCGAGACCGAGAGAGAGAGAGAGAGAGAGAGAGAGAGAGAGAGAGAGAGAGATAGAGAGAGAGAGAGAGAGAGAGAGAGAGAGAGAGAGAGGCCTATTTAATAAAACAAAATAAAATACAAGACAAAAAAAATGGAAATCCCGGGGAATGTGCTGGATGGAAAAGGGATACTTTTTTCCCCCAGTAAACTTTATGATAACAAAAGCCATCCCAAATGAGTCAGGGAACAAACAGTCGAGAGCCAATAACAAACACTTGGGGATAACTGCTACTCCCGTGATGAGATCGTTCTACGCCCATAACTCCAAGCAAATGCGGCTTAGGACATCCAAAACCCCAGTTTAAACACTTAGCACACAGTACAAATACGGAGTCATTCTCAAATAAAAAAAAAAAGGAGCAAAGGAGCAAGCTTGTCCATATGACTTGTAACTGACAAAGGTTAACAGCAACAACAATCAAAATAAAATGAACATACAAATTAGCATATATTCAAAGCTTGTAGCGCCTTTTTTATCTTATATATTGCCAAACGGAATACACAAATGCAGGTGACTTTCTTTGATCTGCCGTGAAAGGGAATCTTAAATGAATTAGGAAACGGTACACTGCAAATGTCGAACAAGTACAATTCTTAATTTGCATTTGTTCATTTTCCCAGTCGTTGTGGCTGTATGCGTATGTCAGGTACAGGATATATAAGCAGGCTTAGGACTTTTTTTTCATTTATTCATTCATTCCCTTGGGGGGAGGGGGCGAAAGGCTCGGTAAGTTGGTGTCTCTTTGTTTGTTCTATGTGCTCTGTGTTGGCATTTGTACAGACAATACAGTGTTGTAAGCAGCACTCGTCTGGTGTTATGGACGCACAATTATCCCACCATGAGAGCAAGAGTTGCTCTTCATGTACGGGATTCTATGAAAAAAATACTCTTGATGTCCCTATTCTACTAAAACAGCTTGTTCTCTTTTTGTTTCCACTCAAAATGTATATCTTGCCAGAGATAAGCTAACTTTTTTGCTTTTTTTTGTTTTGTTTTGTTTTGTTTTTGGTCAAATAGTGACAGACTTTTCAACGAATCATTGAGGCCTTGACAATTTACTGAAACAGCAGATATAGTACTCTCCATTTCATCAGATGTTTGAAATGTGAAATGAATATATTTTTTAAAAATATCCTAAACTCTTTTCTACAATACTCCGTGTCAAAACTTTTGTCATATTCACTGAATACAAGATCCAAAGACAGCAACACAATTCTTGTAAACAACCAATCTTGAGGGAAATGAAATGAAATTTACACACTTAGAAAAACAGTACCTGAAAAATATGAACTTGGGGGTTAGAACAATAAGAGATACCTATATGCAGCCAGTTCAGTTCTAAGCCACATAGCGAGTGTGTGCATAAAATTTCACTAAATGATAATTCTATAGCGGCCAAGCAAGTAGATACTGAAATAGTTTATAGTTTGTAAGCAGTCATGGTTTCCCAACAAGCGTAAGTGTAGTTGGTTGTGTGTCCACATGTGTGAGTGCATAATTTCATGTGAGTGGCCGTACGTGGTGTACCGTCATGTGTGTCCACACGATAATGATACACAAAGGACACAATGTGCACAAATTGTAAACAACCAAAAAAAAAGTCCCTCCATTCAGAGAGAGAGAGAGAGAGAGAGAGAGAGAGAGAGAGAGAGAGAGACAGACAGACAGACAGACAGACAGACATAGGCAGAGACAGAAAGAGAGGTCCCGGAGAACAATGCTTGAAGCACCAAGTGAGGCTTTTCCTAGGGTTGTGAACAGCACCTGGTGTGGCTGTGCAACCCAATTCTGGAGTGACAGTCTCTGTTGCAGTTGGTGCAGATGAAGCAGGTCATCTGGGAAGAAGCAGAGGCTGCTCGCTGTTTGCAGCGTGCTCGTTTTCTCTGCTGCCTGCTGGGTTCCCTCCTCCTCCGCTTGTCTGATTCCTCTCTGCACCATTTGACGTCAGCAGTCGCGGTCGTCGGCAGCTGTTTCCCAGGCATCAGGGTCAATGTTGCACACTTTCATGTCACGTTTGCACACATCCTTGAACCTGCGAGTGGGGCTCTTGTGCGTCTGGTACCAGTGGCAAGTTGGCTGTAGAGTATGTCCTTGGAAATACGCTCATCTTCCATGCGCCTTACGTGCCCGAACCAGCGTAGACGTCTCTGACTCAGCATTGCGAACATGCTTGGGATTTCAGCCCTGGCCAGAATGTCGCTGTGCGGTACTCGGTCCTGCCAGGTGATGCCCAGAATGCGTTTGAGGCAGCGCATGTGGAAGGTGTTCAGACGGCGTTCCTGCCTCGCGTAGGTGGTCCATGTCTCACTGCCGTTCAGGTGAGTGCTGAGGACGCAGGCCTGATAGGCACGCGTCTTGGCATTCTCTGTGAGCTTCTTGTTGTTCCACACCCTTTAAGACAGCTTGGCCAAGGTTGCTGCAGCTTTTCCTGTCCGCCGGTTGATCTCTATGTCAAGTGACAGGCTGGTGGAGATGGTCGACCCAAAGGTACCTGAAGTCCTCAGTCACTTCCCAGGGTGTAGTCGTTGATGCTGATAGAGGGTGTGTGGCTTGCCCCTGTGCGCTGACGTTGGTCTTCTTCAGACTGATCGTGAGTCCAAATTTTTTGCATGCGTCAGCGAACCTGTCCATGAGTCTCTGCAGGGCCTCTTCAGTGTGCGAGGCAAGCGCTGCATCGTCAGCAAAGAACATCTCTCTGGTGAGGATCTGGGACATCTTGGCTTTGGCTCACAAGCGGGTGAGGTTGAACAGTTTTCCAATAGAGCATGTGTGCAGGTAGATTCCATCTTGCGAGGAGATGAAGGCGTCCTTCAGAAGCATGGAGAAAAAGATGCCGAAAAGTGTCGGCGCACAGCCCTGTTTTACTCCGCTTGTGATGGAGAAGGGTTCTGAGCAAGACCCGTCGTACATAGCTGTGCTCTTCATGTCCTCATGGAAAGAAACTACCATGCTGCACAGCTGAGGAGGACAGCCGATCTTCTCCAGGAGTCGGAAGAGGCTTTTTTGCTGACAAGGCCGAAAGCCTTCGTTAGATCGATGAATGCCAGATACATTGGCAAACCCTCTCTCTGCACTTCTCCTAAAGCTGCCGCACTGAGAAAATCATGTCAGTTGTTGACTGGCCTGCCCTGAAGCCACACTGGGACTCTGGGTACACTCGAGCAGCCAGTGTATGGAGCCTGGAGAGCAGAATGCGATCGAATACCTTCCCGACCATGCTCAGGAGGGATATCCCTTTGTAGTTGTTGCAGTCGCTGCGGACGCCTTTGTTCTTTTAGAGAGTCACAATGGAGGCATCACGCATGTCTTGGGGGACTGCACCCTCCCTCCAGCACAGACAAAGCGGGTCGTACAGGGGCTGCAGCAGCGCTGCCTCTCCCACCATTGATCACTTCAGGTGGAATGCCGTCACTTCCTGGTGCTTTTCCACTGGGGAGCATGTCGATGGCTCTGCTGAGTTCCTCAAGCATGGGCGCCTGTCCAGTTCTTACATTACAGGCAAGTCATCGATAGCGTCAAGGGCAGCGTCAGTGACTACAGTTTCCCTGGAGTAGAGCTCTGAGTAGTGTTCTTGACCTATCGCTTCATCTGCTGATCACAGTCAGTGATTGTCATGCCTGTTGAAGACTTCAGAGTAGCAGTTTTCTTCACTTCTGGTCCAACTACCTTCTTGATCCCATCAAACATACCACGAACATTTCCGCAGTCGGCTGAACGCTGGATGTCCTTGCACAGTTGCAGCCAGTAGTCAGTAGCACATCGTCTTGCGACCTTCTGTGCGTTG
>JADBJO010009804.1:37500-47500 GCA_016801955.1 Conus betulinus
AAAAAGAACTCATACACCACATGGATCTAGGTGACAGGGTAGAAAAACAGCAATAAAAGAAGCCTTCATAACTCTTAAAGACCATAAACCCAATTTCCACAACAACCCAACATGTAGACTAATAAACCCATCTAAATCTGAACTGGGCAAAATAAGTAAGAAAATCCTAGAAAAAGCCATAAAAAAAAATAAAATCAAACACGGAATACAACCTCTGGAAGAACACATATGAAGTTATCCAATGGTTCAAAAATCTTAACAAACAGAAGAACACAGTATTCATCACATTCGACATAGTAGACTTCTACCCATCCATAGATGAAGAGCTACTCACTAAAAGCTCTGAAATTTGCTAATAAACACACAGACATAACAGGGTCAGAAATGGAAATCATTCTCCACACCAAAAACTTTACTCTACAGCAGAAATGAAACATGGATCAAGAAAACGAACAGAAACTCAACATTTGATGTGACCATGGGATCGTATGACGGTGCCGAAACATGCGAACTGGTCGGACTGTTCATGCTATCCAACATCCAAAAAACAACTCGGAAAGCAAGTCGGACTATACAGAGACGACGGCCTCGCCGCGCTAAACAACAATCCAAGAACCATTGAAAACAAGAAAAAAAAGAACTATGCAAAATTTTTCCAAAACCATAACTTAAAAAATCATCGAAGCAAACAAAAAGGTAGTGAACTACTTAGACATAACACTTGACTCTCAAACTACATATATATAAACCATACAAGAAACCTAATGACACTCCCATTTATGTAAACATCAATAGCAACCACCCACCATCTATACTAAAAACCATACCCAATGGCATAAACAAGAGATTATCTAACCTGTCACATAATGAAAGAGTATTCAACAACGCAGCAGCAGAATACCAAGAGGCATTGCAAAAAAAAAAGTGGTTACAGCTACAAACTACAATACAACCCAGATAACAACATGAACAAAAAAAAAAAAAAAGCAGGAAAAGGAAAATCACATGGTACAACCCTCCATATGATGGACGAGTAAAAACAAACGTAGGGAAAGAATTTTTTAAAAAATTCTGACAGCATCCTTCCCAAAAGAACACAAATTGTCCAAAATATTCAACAAGAACACCATCAAACTATCATATTCATGCATGCCTAACCTTAAAAATATAATTGATTCATCCAACAAATGAAAAAAAAGCAACACAGCAAAGAAGGGTGAAGAAAGAAAGAAATCCTGCAATTGTACTACAAAAGAACAGTGTCCCTTAAGCAACAAATGCCTCTATATAACAATTGTATACCAAGCCACTGTGACATCAGAAAATGAAAAAGAAACATACATAGGGATCACTGAAAATCACTTCAAAACCAGATATGCAAACCATAAACAGTCATTCAACAAAGAAAAATACAAAAAAAACCAAACAGAACTGAGCAAATATATTTGGAGACTTAAAGACAAAAAAATAAAACTATAACATATCCTGGAAAATCATAAAAAAGGCATCACCATACAATAACATTTCAAAAAGATGCAACCCTATGTTCAACAAAAAAAAATGGTTAATACTATGCAAACCATACTTAGCAACCCTAAATACTAAAGTAGAAATAGTAAACAACTGCAGGCACAAATGGAAATCGTTGTCAGCAAACGCACCCTGAACTGTAAACAACCTGAAAAAACCGAACAACACGTGCAGCCAATCCGCACGTGCAAAAAGTGACATTAGGCCATATCCCCCGCTAACTCTCTCTCTCTCTCTCTCTGTCTCTCTGTCTTCTCTTCTCTTCCCTTCTCTTACATACAGTCACCACTTTGAGCATTTGTTTCTTATTGAAACCGTTTCAAAGATCATACCAAACAGCAAAAAAAAAAAAGAATCGTTATGGGCAATACGAAATTTCAAACACCAGAGAAAATGTCCGCATCAGATCAAAAGGAAAATTCAACTTCTGGCAAACTGCAAATGAGGCTGGTCGACGCTGGCTTCTTTAGTCGTCTTCCTCCAGTCCAACAAAATCAACTTCCTCCCCATCATCAGAAGACTCGTCTGCCTCTGCCTCCCTGTCTTCTCTATCTCCGCCATCACCTCTGTGGGCAGATTGGCCTGTATGTGTTCTGGGGAACCATTCTAGTGTCTGGTCATCCTGAGACCCATCCAGCGCGTTGGAGATGGCACATCGGAGAAATGATGTGCTGATGGTATCCTGACCCACTCTGCCCCATGCCTGGCCCACCCAAGTGACGACGTCTTGCCCGTGATGGCTGCCGTAGGTTGCCGGCTGCTGTCAGGAGCTTGGGCTAGGTCATCGACTGCGCCCAGCAATCACGAAGTGCATCCTTGAATGGCTTGACTATGCTAACGTCCATGGGTCGGGCGAGAGCGGTGCAGCCCCCAGGAAAAAATACGAGCTCAACGTCCTGGGTAGCCATGGCAGTCCGCACCTGAGCCGTCCTGTGTACCGTGTAATGATCCATTACCACCATACGACGTTGGTTTGAGTGACCTAGAACCCTTTTCATCCACAAGAACAGTGACTCCCTGGTCATCCACCCATTTCTTGTTGCTGTCACACGCACATTGTCTGGCACCTGGAGCTGAAGGAGGACTCGGTTAGGGATTTGCCCATTTCTCTCATGAAAGATAACAAGGCTGGAAACTTTGTTCCATCTGCTGTCACCAGCAAAACCACGGCGAATCCTCGTTTTTCAGCCTTCGTTGTCTTTGTCCGTACCACTTTTGCCCCTTTCATGTCGTTAGTGCGGTTGGGCAACATGTCGAACCTGACCAGGGTCTGGTCCATGTTGAGGATATGCAGCAAAGGATACAAATGACGATGCCTCAGCCAAAGTACACTGCGACGAAATTCTAACAACTGTTCCTCAAAATCGCCAGGCACCTTTTGGTTGGTGCAAGTGCCTCGCCGGGTGGAGATTCCATGCCGTTTTTTTCCAGCGCTTAACCCATATGGGTGAAGCAAGGAATCCTTTGAGTCTTTGAGCGCCCGCCAATTCCATGGCCTTTCGTTGCAAGTCCTTGTTTCCCACAACTCTCCCCACAGCTCGTTCTTGATTAAGTTAATCGAGGACACCTTGATCAACTTCTTCTGAGCGAACATCTCGCCTGTGGTACAGTATTCGTTTCCTTGTCTCTGTTCCTGTTTGATGCTGCGTCAGTTGATCTCGATTTTCTCTCCATTCTCGAATCCTTTCTCTGTCAACGCCAAACTCTTGGGCAGTTTGAGAAAACATTCCCTCCTGCGGAATGATCTAAAAAATCCAATGCTGCAAACTTGAACTCAACAGTATAGGATTTGCTTCGTGGCATTATGAGTTTTCCTATAACACAGCCACGACAGAAGCCCGTTTAGGATACGGACTGAATTTTCACTGTGAAATAAAACGTATCTACAGAGTTTTTTTCGTCACAATCTAGAATGACGTCAAATGAAATTGTTTACATAATATTTAGGCCGACCTAACCTCCCTTTCCCTCCCAACCCATAGCATCCGTTTAAAGGAGAAAAAAAAACGGAAGGAGATAAAATTGCCAACAGCAAGATTGGAAAGTGGGGGATGGGCGTTAATAGGGTAGTATACCCTTTGATTTAAACAAATTTTATTTGTTCGAGAACAATGTTGCAGCAATATTAAACAAATCATGGAGTACAACAAGCATAGGCTTATAAACTGTACTCTTACAAAGAAAATATACATTCGAGTGGCTGCGTCAGAAAGTTATAAAAATGGAATTGGAAAGGACGAAAATCAACAGACACAAACAAAAACAAAGCAACAACAAAGATAAGCGAACAAACGAAAAACGTTTAGCACCCAAGAGTACACTCAAACTACAGCACAATAATGAAATAACCCACCACGCCTGAACCACACCATGCCATTTCAATCAATAGTATTCCATACCAGGCAGAAGACTGGGAAGGTAAATGTGGTAAGCCGAAAACGTTTAGTTAAGTGCATTTTAATCTATTAGAAAGTTTAACAAAATTTCAACCAAAGTAAATATATCTGTATTTGTGTCCACATCCAGGTCAAGGTTATCAGTCAATAATGTTGAGATGTCGCGTTTTACTGTGTCGTGTAGAGTTTCTATTGTAAGAGCACGGGCCTGTTGATGGAGTGGACAATTAATCAAGAAGTGGGCTGCATCCTCAACTGCCGTACCACAGTCACAGGAAGGGTTGTTTCTAAGATGCCGTTTGAAAAGATCGTGGTTTAAGTCACTCATTTCCAATCTCAACTTACACAAATTATTTCTGACATCCAATCGGATAAGTAGTAACATCTAGGCACGATACTATCGGTACTGCTGAGGAAAACGCTTGAGAAAACTAAGAGAACTTTGGCTCTGAACTGAGTTAGGCAACAAGTCATGTCACAGCACGGAGTAAAAATTCAAACAGAGCAGAGAGCAGAGCCGGAACATTTTTCTTGGTTAACAATGGCATGGCGTTTGGCTCAAACACGTTGAGCGATTTATAAACAATTGTCTCCCAAACAAAGAATGACAAAAGGTACAAAAAGTAATAACAAACCATACGATCCAAGTCCATGGTCGTGAGAGGCCCGGGGAAGATGAAAATGTATTTGACAGAAATCTATTGTGGACGTTGCTAAAGGACGGCCGTTGACTGATCAAAACTAGTAACAATGGACATACTGAGTGTTGAGGGGGAAAAAATCTAACAGATGTTTGTACTAGAAAAAAGTCGGACACCAAAAGTTTAGGAAATATAGTCGTTATTGTGGTTTGCAAACCAGGAAAAAAACAGCAGCAGTCAATACAAGAGATATGACACCGCCGTCAAATTTGACTGAGCATTAGAGAAACAACTCCATCGTGAATGCTACACACACACACACACACACACACACACACACACACACACACACACACACACGTTCACACATAAACGCACATACACACACAAGCACACACACACACACGCACATACACAAATACAAAACACACACAATTACGAGCGCGCGCGCGCGCCACACACACACACACACACACACACACACACACACACACACACACACACATGCACACACGCGCGCGCGCGCGCGCGCGCGTGCGTAGCAATCAACAAACTTGAGAGAATCGAATGTCACACATCTCATTTCACTAGGCCGCATACCTGCGGAGAGCTATGAGACAGGAGAACCACACACTGCACGAATATGCAGATGGCGGTTAGTGAACTTCCCTCTTGGATTAAGTGAACGAAATGCACGAGAATGATGCCAGCAAATGTTTTTATCGCCACCTGGGGGCCCCAGCACCACGCCGCACAAACGCAAAAGAATGTACGCACAGCCATACGATTCAGGACAGAGAGACACACATGTATAGTGCGCGCGCGCGAACACACACACACTCACACACACACACACTCGCACACATATACCACACACATCACACACACACACATGTGTATACACACACACACACACACACACACATATATATATATATATATATATATATATATATATATATATATATATATAGCATATCAAAAAGTCAGAATGAAGCAAATCAATAAGTCGAAACAGGTAAGTTGCCCATTGACCCGTGCAATAGTTCTGCATATGCTTTCTCTCTCTCTCTCTCTCTCTCTCTCTCTCTCTCTCTCTCTCTCTCTCTCTCTCTCTCATAACATAACAGCCCCCCCCCCCCCCTTTCACACACACACACTAATACACGCATGGCCACACAAAAACGCGCATGTATACAAACGCACTAACGCACTCTTATACACAAGCACAAAAACACACACACAGGCGCACAGACGTACACACAGACATACATGATACACACAGGTGCGCACATATGCACACGCGTTCAACGCACACAAATTTAGATACATGTGGAGATAGTTCACACACACAAAACGAATGAGTCCGATGTAGACAAACTTAACTTACTAGAAATAGGGAAGCTTGACCGACAGCTTCGGTAAGAAGTATAACCCAATGTAATTTAAAAAACAAACAAAAACAAAAACAAACAAACAAAAAAAACATCACCACAACACACCATGTAGCGCATCGCAACGCACCACAGCGGGACACAACACGTTATCAATAATGACGAAGACTGCTTTATCCCATTCTGTTTGTAGGTATGATATCCAAAGTGCACCAAAGACAACACCACACGTAAATGAACTCAAAACAGGAGGGAGATCAAAAGGAATCCAGGCCATGTTTGGTGGTTACTCCATGGATTTGGTCGTTAATCTTGACAAAAAACAACTTCGTCTTTCACCCACATATTTTCTATCACCCCTCTCTTCTTCTTGTCCCTGGCCAAGGCAGCTATCTCAGCCCTCGTCTTGGTCAGGTCGTCGTTGAGGTAAAGGCGGTGACTGGCAGACTGGGACTGCGTCGCTGTAGACCACCGAAGGCGAGGAAACAGCTTCATCGGGTCCACCTGGCTCAGCTTTCGTTTCTCCATCATTAGGCGCGTCTTGTAGCGATAAGATGTCATCTTCGCCAGGATGGGACGGGCGCCAGCACCAGTAACACCGGGAGGTTTAGGGCCCACACGATGAGATCGATCGATCATCTCATCGGTGATCTCGACGTTCATCGATTTCGCGACGACCTTGATTATAGTTTCTGGTCCTCGTCAGCTGTTTTCGGGAACACCACTAAGACGCAAACAGTTACGACGATCATACTGCTCTAGATCATCGACCTTGTCCTTTAGCGCGGAGATCTCCTTGTCCTTTGCAGCCAGCTGCCCTTTCAGATTTTCTAATTCTTTGCTGAGAAGAACAGTGAACTGAGCTGCCACAACTTTCGAGATCATTTCTATAATTTGCGGGTCAGACAGTAAAGACTGTAGCTCTTGCTTTAAATCAAAACCTGACGCCATGGTGGGGTAAGGTGCAGAGTCACACACAGAATCAGTAGGCACAGGGTCAATCGCAGATGCACAACTGTCAAAAAATTCGTCTGACTCAATAGCAGTACTATTCAAAAACTCAGGATTAATAATAGTTGCATCTGGATCAAAATCAAGAATACCTTCTCTGAGTCGTTTCTCTTCATTATCAACAACGGGAGGCGAGGTTGCTGAACGTTTCGACATACTGAAAGCACATGATGGGTAAGAACACTCGTACAAAACAAGTTGAACCGGTTTCAATAAGGCAAAAAAACGCTTTAGACACAGTTTGAAGCGCTACACCGCCACGCAACGGAGAACACCAAGGCCCAAACCAACGCTAACATCAGCACGTGCAAACGGCAACCAAAGAAAACCGCTAAATCATCACAACATTCCGTAAATTCGACGCTGATTTGAAAGTTCAGATATGGATTAAAAGGAAAGCGTTTCTGAGAGTGTTGCTCAATTTTCCTGATCAACACTACAGGTGCCTGTATCTCTCGGGCCTGGTTGACGCCGGGATATATTATGAAAGGAAGCATAGAGTACAGTCCTGTCATATAGTCTCCGACCAAAATGGAGATCCGTATTATCATCTTAATCATCCTCTTTCTCATCAATCAGCATAAAAAGTCTCTAATTCTGTGGCCCTTCATGCCCTGCTCTCATGGTGACCTCAGTTTCGATGTCCTCTCTATGTCTGTGGCCTTGGTTTGGTTCCGTCGAAATTACAGGTATCGGCGAGTCCATGGGGGCTGTCGTTGGATGGACGTGGTGGCGCCCTCCGGAGGGAGAGCTCACTCACGCCGGCTCCGCGACTAAGCAATTATTGTCGTCAGTAGGGGGCTTAGTAGGTGGTGTCCTGCGTATGTTAGATCAGGACTGGCGCCACTGAACACCACCGAAGTGACTCGGCAGCAGCGCAGTGCCTCCTCCGGTGGGTTGCCTCTTGACGACTGCTCCCTGTGGATTGCCGGTGCCGGGGCTACGGCGGAGCTGACCGGAATGTGGCTGTGGACGGGGGTGTCAGAATGAGCGGCGTGGGTGCATTGTCTCTGAGGTGGCGCAGAGGTTGGGACAGAAAAAAAAGTCACATGTTTATCAAGCGGACAGATTAACTCTACATGACTATCAAGCTGACAGATAAACACATGTTTATTAAGCGGACAGATTAACTCTATATGACTATAAAGCTGATAGATAAACACATGTTTATCAAGCGGACAGATTAACTTTATATGACTATTAAGCTGACAGACAAACTCATGTTTGTCAAGTGGACAGATTAACTCTACCTGACTATCACGCTGACAGATAAATATATGTTTATCAAGCGGACAGATTAACTCTACATGACTATCAAGCTGATGTATAAACACATGTTTATCAAGCGGACAGATTAACTTTATATGACTATCAAGCTGACAGACAAACTCATGTTTATCAAGTGGACAGATTAACTCAACATGACTATCAAGCTGACGGCCAAAACTCCACGTGACTCATGTTGACAGATAACTCTACCTGCCGGTCAGTCTGACAAAACATTGCTCATGGCTGTCAGTCTGACACATGAATTCTACATGACTATCAAGCCACTAGATAAACTTAACATGGCTATACTAGATAAACTTAACATGGCTATCAAACTGGCACTTAAACTCTTCATGACTACTAAGCACACAAATTTAACTCCACATGATTATATAGAAGACGGGGTTTATTCCGAGCGATTATGAAGGTGACGAGTTGAACCCATGTGTCTGTGTTCTGGTTGCTTATAGCTGCGAAGGTGACATGTTTAGAGCTGCAGGCGAGTATGAAACTGACGGATTTAGCTGCACGTGAACGAAATTGACGGGATAAAATCCACGTGATGTGCAGCTGACAGATTTGACTCCATATGACTCGAAACTGATCATCTAGCAGCACATGATCATGAAGCAGCCGCTTCTGGCTCCACTTGAGTGTGAGATTGTCAACTTCACCTGCATCTGTCAATGAACTTCGCAGATCTGGTTGCGTGGCGCTGTTTAGCTGTAGATTTAACTTCATGTGCCTATGAAGCTGCCAGATTTAACACCATATGATTTTGAAGCTGCAAGATTTAACTCCACATGATTTTGAAGCTGCCAGATTTAACTCCATTTGATTTTGAAGCTGCCAGATTTAACTCCAAATGATTCTGAAGCTGCCAGATTTAGCTCCACGTCATAATGAAGCTGACAGATGCAGTAGTATGTGATAATGCCAACGTCATAATGACGCAGACAGGTTTCATACCACTTGACAGTGAAGCTGATGATTTCGACTCCGCTTGATTGTGAAGCTGACAGGTTAAGCTGCAAGTGACAATGAAGGAATCCGATTTTGTGTGGTAGGTTAGTATGGAGCGTGCAGGGGGACTGTTAATGACTGTGAAGCTGACAAATTTAGCTGCACTTGATTACACAGGTGATACACGTAGCTTGAGGTGACTGGGGAGCTAACAAATAAAGGTCCACAGGATTATGCAGTTGACAGATGTAGCTGCATACAACGGTGAAGTTGACAGATTTGGCAGCACGTGGTTATGAAACTGACAGGCACACGGCGTCACGTTTGTGCGGAACTGACAAATTAAGCTGTACATAACTGTACATAAGCTGTCTGTAGCTGTATATAACTGTATGTAAGCTGTCTGTAGCTGTACATAAGCTGTCTGAAGCTGTACAAAAATGTACATAAGCTTCTGTAGCTGTACATAACTGTATATAAGCTGTCTGTAGCTGTACATAACTGTATATAAGCTGTCTGTAGCTGTACGTAACTGTATATAAGCTGTCTGTAGCTGTATATAACTGTATAATAGCTGTCTGTAGCTGTACATAACTGTATATAAGCTGTCTGTAGCTGTACGTAACTATATAAGCTATCTGTAGCTGTACGTAACTGTATATTAGCTGTCTGTAGCGTACACATAACTGTATATAAAGCTGTCTGTAGCTGTACACAACTGTATATAAGCTGTCTGTAGTTGTACATAGCTGTTTATAAGCTGTCTGTACTGCATATAACTGTATATTTCCTGTCT
>JADBJO010009804.1:50000-70000 GCA_016801955.1 Conus betulinus
CCTTTGATCTCTTCGTGTCTTGTCCATTTGTATTCTTTTCATCATATTCATTCCCTTTTTCGTGCTCTGTTCATTGCCTCTTCATCCACTCTTCATCAAGTTTTGTAACTCCTGATCAGTATAAACGAAGAACACTTGTAAACTAAAGCATGATATGACATTCTGTTTTATCTTAGATTCTTCACATATGTGTAAGGGATTTAGATTATTGGAATTACTCGCACAATAAAACTCCCTGTATCTTTAAAACAAATTATACAATTGGATTATAACAGACTTTGTATTAATACTGCACTTGAGAAAAAAAAAAAACGTGACGATGTAGGTCTGCCATTGGAAACAGTTTCTGATTTTAAGAGACACTTCTTTGATGAACAGACTTGACGAAAATCATGGCGACGTCACGTGACTACGATCAACTGCTGAGGGGTGTGGGAGGGGTGGAGGAACGTCACAGGTCATCGGATGAGAACTCTGTACCAGGAGTTCGTGGCCCTCAGCAACAAAGGAGTCCAGCCGCTAGGTAGCAAGTTCTTTACAGATCTTGAGAATAACTCTTAGCGAGTCCGCCAAAAACAAGGAAAACAAGTTACAAGACAAACCACGACGGGTTTCGACCACTTAGTTCTTCTTCAGGCAAGACAAAACATGACGCGCTTCGACCTCATAGGTCTTCTTCAGGCAAGATCTTGTTTATCTTTCCTGAAGAAGACCTAAGAGATCGAAACGTGTCGTCGTGTTATGTCTTGTAACTTGTTTGTCCTTGTTTTGGGGGGACTCACGAAGAATATTCTTAAAATGTGTTTCAATTTCCGCCTGCAGTCACCACACTTTGAAACTAGGGTCTTTACAGCCCACCTGGAGTCCAACTGATGGATAGGCTGCTGTCCCTAATAAAGAACCCGTTGGCAGTCTCCGTCCAAGACTTGATGGAATGGGTATGGAACTGTAAAGAACGAATCAGTCTGTGTGTGTTGTGTGACAATCGCAAGAGAGGGCTATGCACCAGGTGAACCATTTGTTAAAACATAACACAAATTTTTAGAATTGCATTGCAAGCCTCACTTAAAACAGATACAGGTGGTAAAGGCAACATGAAATTTGCAAACACGTGGAGTTGCTGACAGTGAAACGAACCAAGGAAATACGTAAGCAATCATCAGTTATCGTACACATAAGTTTTCCTCATAGATTCACGAGTTTATCAAGATGGAACTTGAGAGTATCGTGTGAATTATCTCATAATGTGAGATCCCTGAACGAAAGCAGTTTTCAGCTGTTTCATTTTTTGTGTGCAGTGCCTCTCGTAATGAGATCACTTATGACATGATTACGTGGCTAGTATTGTCTATCACTATGGTTACTTGTATAATAAAAGTTTATTATTTGCCGTTATTTCATATTCAGAAGCACACAGAGGTGAACAGTTGTGGTGTAATCGTTTTGCGGTCTTACGCTTGTCTTTAAAATAAGCACCAAATCTTGATGTAGAAAACATGAGTGCTACGTATCTTAGCCGTGGTCATGACGATGCAGCTCTGTCACCTTCCCCATTTCTGTCTGTCTGAATACGGCCTTAGTTTCGACAAGGCTTAATTTTACCCGTTCTTGTATGTAGTCTGCCCAGTTTTCTCTGTCTCACTCCTTGTCCCCTTTCCTTCATAATACCTATAACATAAAACGTTAAGGAGAGCTATATGGCAGAAGTTGTAGCTGTTCACACAAGAGTAGAAAGAGACGCTTGCTGTCAATGATCAAAGGAGACATTTCCTTGTTCGTCTCCTTGTTTGTTTTGTGTGCTTTGTGTTGTCATTTCTGCCAGACGATTTGGTGTCGTAAGGAGCATTGGTCTGGAGTTACGGGTGTGTATCTATTTCATCATGGGAGCAGGAGCTACCCTACTTGTTTGTTTCCTTTTCTTTTCTTTTTTTGCCTGATTGTGGATTGTGTCACTTTAGATTAAGACACAGGCTGTTGTGATAGGGAGCATAGTTTAGTCAGGTGAGTTTTCGGTCTTGTGCATTTTCCATGGGAAAAAAAAAAACCAACTTAACTCTTAAGTCTGTTGCAGACTTTTTGCATTCGATCGTTCTGTGATGCAGAGAAGGTTCCGCCACATGTTATGTTTATCTGATAATAACTCCTAGAGCAACAGGCCAGACTCTGACAAGGATGTCTTTTTTAAAGTCGGCAAACACGTGACAGATGTTTTGCCGGTGACTTTTTTGTGTGGAGAACATGCTAGTTAAAAATCCGCTCTATTGTGTTTCTGCACTACTGTGCACGGAACAAGACTTGTTCTTGTCCTGTTTTTGCCTGTGTGAAAACACCCCATACAATATGACTTCAAGCTTTACGTTGCTCGGATAGCAAAGAAAGCTGATAGTGCCATACTTCTGCAAGTGGTGAAGCTTTCCTTTGGGAATGCTAATACTAGAGGCAAGGTATAGTGGTAAGCCACTGTCCCAAAGTCTTGTTGCAGATTTTGCATAGGAAGTCAATGCTGAGTTCTGACTTTTCTTTCAGACTTCTGCTTGTGTTTTGCTTATATCAGCGTTTTGTTTCAGCGCTCATAGATAGCACTCAGGAAAGAATGAAAGTTATCAAATACACTTGCCACTTGCCTTCTTTTCGATCACTATCTAAAGCTTAGACATTTTGTAGTAAGTGACACAAATAAGAGCTCAATTCTAATGATGACCATGTGGTGGCAGGTTACGCCGACACAGGGGAATACTGGAGGTCGTTCTACGAGTCTCCGACTTTCCAGAAGGATTTGGAGACACTGCTGGATCAGCTGAGCCCCCTGTATGAACAGCTGCACGCCTACGTCCGTCGGAAATTGATGGATGTGTATGGGGAGGACAGATTCCCCGAAACTGGACATATCCCGGCCCATCTGTTAGGTACGTACCCATAGGTATGTGTGTGTGCTCCCTTAGACTGAAAGTGTCCCGTCTGTCTGTTGCGTACATGCCTGTGTTCCCATAGAGCTTTACCTCCTTCAGCAACAGTCACCCTGCCCATTTGATAGCTACGTGTGTGTGTGTGTGTGTGTGTGTGTGTGTGTGTGTGTGTGTGTGTGTGTGTGTGTGTGTGTGTGTGTGTGTTCCATGAGAATGTGGCTGTACCATCTGTTAGCTACATACCCATAGGTATGTGTGTGTATTCCTTGAGACTGAATGAGTCCATACCGAACTGTTATGTTGTGTGTGTGTATTCCCTGAGACTTAATATGTCTCTGCCCATCCCTTAGCTACGTGTGTGTGCTCCCCGAGTGTGGATGTGTCCGTGCTCATCTGTTAGGTACGTGTGTGTGTTCCCTGAGACTGAATGTGTCTGTACCCATCTGTTAGATACTTGTGTGTGTGTGTTCCCTGAGACTGAATGTGTCCGTACACATCTGTTGGATACATGTATGTGTTCCCTGAGACTGAATATATCCGCACTCATCAGTTAGGTACGTCTGTACGTTCACTGAGGTTCAGTGTGTCCCTGCCAAACTATAAGCTACATGTATATATTCCCTAAGACCGAATTTACCCCTGCCCATTTGTGTTGGGTAGGTGCGTGTGGTGTATCCCTGCCAGTCAGTTTGGTACATATGTATATTCCCTAAGACTAAATATACCCTGCCCATTTGTTGGCTGATTACAGATGATTCCTGAGACTAAACACGCGCTTTTTACTAGCAGCTCCTGTCACTGCGATGTGTATCATAGAGCACTTAATGTCACTGAGTTGAAGCATATAAAGACAGAGAAGCCAGACGTTTTTGCTTTCGTCTAAAGTATAGGCAGACAGGGTTTGTATGCAAATAGTTGAGTTGCATAGATGGAGTATTGTCATGTCAGAAAAAAAAAAAAACAGGTGCGGTGGGGAGAGAGAAAAAGTTACGGCATACAATTTTGAAATTTTGAATGAAAGTACTCAACTGATAAGAAGCATGTGAATAGAATGAAGGAATGCTCAGTACGCATACATACTTTCAAAGTAAGTCTGACGCGTGAGTTATGAACTTTTTGTAACTTACTGATCAAATACAATAAGACCTGTCCAAGTAAAATCTGGATTCACAAAAGAACACGCGAGGGATTGGGCAGCTTTAGTAGCGAGTAGGTGATGAATTGAAATGATGCATATATATGAGAGTTAACATCATATTGTGAGCTTGTAAGTGTTTTCTACAGCTGCTATATTGTCCCGTGAGTCTATACAATACATTAATGTTAGAGCAGACAGAATGTATTTTGAGCTCGTGGATGTATGAAAAATACTTGAATAATAGAAGAGTCAGCTATCTAGAGATTGTGGGTTCATGGTCTTTTTTTTTAGTCAAAACTTATATACGTTAACGTGTTAGTTATTTCTGGTTTTGTTCCTTCAGTCATTGGCATCCGACATGAGCCATCATTCCGGTATCTGAATAGGTTTTACTAGATAGACATAATCGAAATTTAGCAGTTCAGGCTCGGTCAAACCCGACTTTTGGTAATGTGAACCACTCTAGCAGACGTGTCGTGCCACACATCGTGAACTGTCAGTTCAAAAGCTTCTTACCTGAGCTGTTGATTGTTTTCCTCTGCTCAAGACGACCTTCAATAAAGGTGTATTCTAAATACTCCTGTCTTTTGTGCCGGTCTTGCCCATCGACAGACAAACGAACACATTTCTATCGTCACGGATCCGGTAACACATTTCCGACTGTACCCTCTGGTGTCAGCAAAATCACCTACCGTCCCTTGATTGTTACTAAGGCGATGTTACTTTCGATTGTGACAGCACTGGTATTGATAGCCTGGTCATAAACGTCTTCTTGCAATAATCTACACAATCAGCACTCATTCTGCTGTAGTATGTTTCTGGTTCCGTTTATGCTGACTTTCAAAAGTTAGTTACATTTTCAGTGCTTGGAGTACAAAACTGTGGTATTCGTTTGTACGTTTTCAAGAGGTAGGCAATGTGTTTGCCAAAGTCAGCTTCTCTTAAGCTCTCTCTTTCTTTCTAGTACTTGTCAGCACCTCTTTCTTTCCCCAGCCAGTAGCTTCCACTCCAGACTCTTCCTTACCACCCAGGTCACTACTCTGGTTGTTTGCTGCCCGTGCTTCCCTCTTTACCCCTACTCCGTTTCTGGGGTCAGCATTTGTGTGAGTGAGGAAGAATGGGACACATTTTGCTTTTCAGTATAAATGTTTGTGACAAGTTTGAATGTTTCATGTTCTGACAGTGAAACTGTTGTAGAGAGCATAGTTTGTGATATTTCCCTTCTCTCAGGAGAAAGATTACATTTTGTTCTATGGTCGAGAATGATCGGATGTTGTTGGTAACACTTTACCGGCATAAAAAGATATAGGCAAAAGTTCTCGTCCCTTTTCTTAATGTGTTACGTTGTTTGGAATACTAGACTGGAGATCAATGTACTTTCTTATTTGAGTCTTGCATACACGTTTCCTCCTTTCTTCTTGTTCCACATTTCGTCAAATAAGGTGGTTTGTTTGACCTCGAAACATGAGAGTGGCAATGCAGTTCTGTTGGCCAGAGTCACAAATTAGCCTGATTGTTCAGCTCCTCGCGCAGGTTCTTTGGGCTGCCCAGGTCATCATGACCTTGTATCCAAGTCAAGGACATGGTGGCTGAATTAAACCCACTGATATAAACCAACATGCCTTTCCTCAAGAAAACCCCAGCCACTCGTTCCACTTAGTGAGTTTTTGTCTGAATAAAATGTTTTAAAGTTCAAAGCCTTTTTATCTCAAAAACCTGCAACTCTAAATGGACAGTCCTTGTCTATATGTGTCACCATCTGCCTCTGGATTTTGATTCTTCCTTACTTGAAGACAGCTAATTTTCTGGAGGACCCTTTCGTTTCAGGCTATAAGCCTACGACAGTCATTCATGCAGCTTTGTCTATGACTTGCTGTTGATTCCCATTCCTTGGATATTAGTGTCTAAGCCTTGTTGACTGTACCGATAACCTTTATCCCTACAAGAAGGCTGAACTCTTTTTTCTTCAAAGTGGAATTAATCTGCTGTGTTACTGTATCCAGACACTTCCTCTTCTCAGCGCTTGGAGCTCTGCTCTTTAGTTTCCCTCGGGTTGAAAACATGTTTTCTCCTCTCTGTAGAGACTGCAAGTTGTGTAAGTGATGTCTATGTCTAGTCCATGAATATTTCCTTGCTCCATTAGAACACAGCGGAGTCAGTTCATTTTCACACGTGTCCATCTTTCAGAGCTAACAATCGTGTTTCGCACCAACCTGCTCTTCAGTTTAGATTTCTTCCTCTTAATTCTTCAGGTTCTCATCTTTCATTGCCCTGTGAGGGGGTTGAGAATTTACCTGAAGTACACAGGGTCCCCCAAGTTAATACCAATTTTTCTTACACCCTGGGAACCGGTCTTATGTGTCCAAAGACTGTTAGTACATTGATTATCTTAGTTCTCCATGACTTAGTTCTTGTAGAGCACTGCAATCCTACAAGACTGGAATCTCCTAAATTATAAGATAAATACTCGTTCCATAAGCTTGGCTCTGACGCAGTGTGGCCTGAAGAAACAGTATGATCTCTATTGACTGGCCATCAGCTTCAGCTTCTGTCATTTCAGTGTCAGAATTTGCTTCCTGGCCTTCAGTTCCTGGATACTTCGCGAGTGCAGTTCGTGGCCCATCACAGTACAATTTCTCAGGCTGGCTCTGAAACAAACCGATCCTTTGTCTCACTATCCACAGTTTTGAGTTTGGTCGTCTTTGTCTAAACACTACCACTCATGTTTGTCTCTTTCTTCTCTTGTAGTTTGCCTGGAAGCATAGTGTAAGAGCTACAAGTTTTCTGTGCTCTCCAGGAAAGGTATAGGTACTCAGGGGCTTCCACTTTACATTCAACACTGGAGGCCTGTCCAGTTCCTCCCGTAAGGCAGATGAAGGGTTTACCTTGTGATTGATCTATACACAACCGCATCTGCGACACATGGGAGTGTCTTAAAGAGGTTCCCGATATTCTGAGTCAAGTTGTCATTTTTTCATATTGTTTGGTTCTGTATGCTCCTTGCGTACCAGTGGCTGATCCGACGCCTCTGGTAGAATAGCTTAGATTATCTGAAATCGTATTTGACTGATCCATATATTGTCTGTCATTAGCGTCAAACCTATCCCGAAACTGAGTCATTGGTAGCAATGAGTCCTGTTGCATAAGCTGAATAGTTAAGAGAGAAATGTCCTTTGCTCCAGGGAACATGTGGGCCCAGAGCTGGCAAAACATCTTCGACATTGTGCAGCCCTACACTGACCGTCCAGCCATTGATGTGACTGCAGCCATGCAACGAAAGGTAATAATATGTAACACAACAACAGGTAGCCAAATGTAATCACAGTAATTATGAGGATTCATAACGGGCTCTACGCCATAATGAAAAGTCGGTGGGGGAGGGGGTGTCAGTGGACCATCCCATATGTAGATTTTTAATGCCTAGAAGACGAGTCAGTCTGCAACATTTGCAGCTATATAGAGCTGTCATATTTTGGGGGTAGTCCCACATTTTGGCAGGATTGGATCACACTATTGGGTTTCACTAGTACCGAAGAGATGAAAAGGTTTTAGACTGCATCAGTGGAAAGGACATGTCAAGCTGGACTCATTGAACGCACATCAAGATCTTTTACTCCGACTCACTTTTGAAACTGGTTGCTTCATTGAAAGTTTGTATAGACAAAGTTAACAGATTCAGAAAAAAATGGTTATCAGTGGCGATCGAGACTAGAAGTTAAGAGGTCTCTGAAAGCCGACGAGTAGCGTTTCTGTGTAGTCTTTAAGTATAGTTTGTTTTCGTATTCTCCGTATTTTTTTATGTCAGCAAGACATGACTGCTTAGTTTCCATTATAGAACTGAAACCACGAACGACTAACGAGTCGTACAAGTGCCTGCCGTTGGCAAATTCACTATGAAACTACTAATGGTTCTATAGCCTTTGCTAGTTGTTGAAAATGCGTTCTAGGACTGGTCCATGTAGCATGGTCTGCATGTGTGTGTTCGGCCTTATTTCATAAACAGAAAAGTCACTGCTTGTTCTGTCCATAAGGTAGGGTTCAAGGAACGGAAGAATCCAAAGTGTGGTTCAGCAGTCATTTATCATGACTTACTCTATCAAAGACGATTGCAAATATCAAAGCAAAGCAAGAGAAACATTTCACTTTTGTTTAAAGGAATCTGAGACTTATCAGAATACAAAACCGGCGATTTGTATAGAATGATGAGCGCCACATGCAAACTTATAAGGGTCCCATGAATTATGTTACCCCAAGTGAAACAATCGTTTTAAAATCACTATTTTAACAGTAGTTTCTACAGAAAAGGCAAACTGGGAGTAGGACATGCAATTTTCATTATCATCCTGTTTCAGTGATAGTTTCATCATGTAGGTGTCATCGCGTGCAGTCCGGTCCATATGCGCTACCCACACATCCGCTAAGTTTCGAGATCACTTTGCACACGATTTAAAGCCGATTGATGACTGAATTAATGATTAAGATTGGAGAATATAAGAAGATGGTCTCATGGCTACGATCTAGCAGATGTCCGAACTACGCATTAGCCCAACACGCAGGTCAAACCTCGGGTACCTACCTAACATTGACTGTGCCATTATTATCATTTTATGTGTGTGTGGTGAGTGTCCTTGTGTATGTGTGTGCGCGTGTGTGTGCGTGTGTGTGTGTGTGCGTGTGTGTGTGTGTGTGCGTGCGTGCGTGCGTGCGTGCGTGCGTGCGCGCGTGTGTGTGTGTGTGTGTGTGTGTGTGTGTGTGTGTGTGTGTGTGTGTGTGTGTGTGTGTGCTGTGCGGGCTTATCACCCTGATTAAATGTAAGACTTTTTTCTTTCAAGAATTGACTAAAACGTTGAGAAAAAACATAGGGAAGTTTTCAGTTTTCGCGTTATTGCTATGTGTAAGGTTTGGCACAATCATACTTTCTGTTGAGGAATACGGATGAGGGAATGGGGATCCACGTCACATGTTGCAGGAGCAATTTGTGGTAAAATGTCGCGATTTGTTGTGCGCTAACACCACAAAAAAGGTTTCCCCTGGCACAAAAAATACTGAGAGGTGATTTTTAGGTCGATATTTCTGCTTTAATGACAGGAAAAGAACGAAGAGTCTGAAGAGGTTGTACTGAAAGGGGGGGGGGGAATCTATGTGTTGTTTAATTGCATGATTCATTTACTGGTCGCTCCGACAAGGACCCTAGTGCTTGTTGCAGTGATTTATACACTGTGAAACAGTTTTAGGCTCCGTCAAGAAAACGAGACTCTTCGTGGGTTCGGAAATTAGTTCAGCTCTTCTGCTTTTGTGGGAAAGTACTTTCTAACTTTAAGAACTGATTTTTTCCAGCTGCTGTCTTTCACTTCTACGATATTCTTTTAGAGGTAAAGTGTGAAAACGAGATACTTAAATTATTGTTTTGTATGTGTTACGGATGGAATGGGTGGTGTCTGCAGGTGTCCGACTGTCTGACTCACACACAGAAATTATGGATCCATGCACGACTTTTCCAAATCACATACACACACACACTCATCCCAACATTGACTGCCAGGCAACAGGAACAATACTTTTTTGTTTTATGCTGCCCGAGCCATCAGACAAACATATAATAAACGCAAGAACATTAATAGTCGGCACGCCAACTACAAGGCGTACACACAAACTATATGTATATGTGTATTAATACTTCAAGTGCGCGAAACAGAGCGCACAACACACAGTATATCTATATATAATTTGCTATCTATTCTGCTGGCTCCAACGACGATGAAGGCGGCGACGACGACGACGAAGAGGACGAAGACGACGAAGATGAAGACAAAGACTACGAAGATGATGAGGACGACGACTACAGCGTCAAGTCTGACACAGAACTTAAAGTACTTCAAAGAGCTGTGGCTCAAAGTCACTAGCACAGTCACGGCGTCTCTGCCGGCGACAGTCTCACACAGGAGCTGTGGCTCACACACAAAAAAACACAATGCAGCGACGGCCTAGCCAACAGGTCGCTGGTTCAGAACTCGGGAGCGGCGCTCTGACTTGGCAGCAGCGGCGTCTCTAGCCCAACTGGCTCAGCGGGTAGTCGGTCCCAGGCGCAGTGGCAGGCAGGGTAGTTTGTCGGCACTCAGGCTGACCTCTCCACGCCGACAAAAGACGGAGATATGGGCGTAGACACAGCTACAGCCCCAACCCCGAGACAGTAGCAGCCAGTCCCCCTCAGTCCAGGGAACACTTCTACCTGGGGAAAACTGATTAACTACCTTGATTATCATGGCTACTATTCATTACAATCACGACTACATTCATATTCATTAGCCACATCATATTCCACTAGAACTTGGGATAAACACCTGCATATTCTTTCTTCAACACTACAACATCCCTTTTCCGGAATCATACCCACACACAGGAAAGGACTTCAATATAAACCTTCCATATATAGTTTCCAAATTGGGGGAAGGATTCCCACCTAGACCCTCTTCAATAAACCATGAATATAATTCATTACACATAATTAATGATTACTTTTCATCAAACTATAAATGTCTTTCGTCGTGTCACAAGTGTTTATTTCTTCGACAAGAATGTTCACTTTAGTCATCACATTTAGAAAAGTTTTTTTCTTCAAAAGATTCATCTACTTCAGTACATGTAAAGGAAAGATTTCCACACACTCTTGTTTACCAACACACAACTATTCAATATTCATATCAAGAGTGAATTAAATACTCATCCACATCAAAATCAAAACCACCATATAGAAGATATGTAAAATCTCTGTCGCTCACTCTGGGAGCTTGTTATCCATAGCATCAAAACTCTTCCTCTTCTCGGAAACCACATTAGAATAAGACCCTTTTTTCATCATGAAGTTCATAACTATACTGCTCAAAACAATTGAAAGGCCACTACCACTTTTTAGGGTACCTTGATTGACTTTAATTTTCCAATAACACGGCACTGCAGCCACCCAAACTTACTTAATTTGGTTGCATCCCTGATCAGTCAACTTGAATTTGATCAGAAATCAACTCAGTCTCTGTCATGCACATCACAGCGGTGAACTGAAATGTGCACATACTGCACGAAAAAAAAAGGGTACAAATCAAACAGGCCTGTGCAACAGAGCACATCTGAACTGCAGGAATACTGCAATGCACGTGCAACCCATGTCTTATCTAAACACAGGTCAGCCACTTTTGAGAGACTGGCGGGCATTTAGCCCGTGTTACGGCACATTTGCAACCATGCCTCGGAGACAACGACTGAGTCAGGATGACCAAGGGCGGGCAATTGCGTGGTTTCAGGAGAGCGTGGGGGTGCGAGAGGTTTGGTCGTCGACTGTCAGTCGCCCATTCAGTCATTCAGACTTTGAGAGACCGCTTCAACCAGACAGGAAGTGTTGCTGAGCGAAGATGTCAGGGAGTCCAAGGTCCACCTCCAGACAGCAGGGACAGGTTTGTTGTCCTGTCGGCTCTGAGGCAGGGGACAGCCACTTCCGACACACTCAGGGGGCAGCTGCAAGCAACCGGCAATGTCACCGTCAGTGACCAGACCATTCAGAACCGGTTGAGAGAAGCACACCTGCGCTCAAGACGACCAGCCGTCCATCCTGTCCTGACACCAGCTCACCATGCAGCTCGTTTGGCTTGGGCCCGGCGTCACTTAGCATGGACCAGAGATCAGTGGGCAAGAGTATTGTTTTTACTGACGAGTTCCGCTTTGCCTTATCATTTCATGACGGCAGGAACTGTGTCTGGCGGCGGCAAGGAGAACGCTATCACGATGGTCTCGTGAGCGAGCGTGATCGCTATGGTGGTGGATCCACAATGGTGTGGGGAGGGATGGCACGGAACTACAGAACCCCCCTGCACATGGTGCAAGGCAACCTCAACGGTGAGGGCTACAGGGATGGCATCCTGCAGCCCCTTGTGCTGCTAGCGCTGCAAGCTATTAGACCAGGCGCGGTACTTCAAGACAACGCCAGACCTCACAGGGCTCGAGTCGTCAACAACTTTTTTTAGCAGCAGCAACACGTGATCCACATGGACTGGCCAGCCTGCTCACCGGACCTTAATCCAATCGAGCACCTATGGGACGTGCTGGGCCGGCGACTTCGAAGCAGCCACCCCCCGCCAGTTGACCTCAACCAGCTGTTCCAGTTCCTTGAGCAGGAGTGGCAGGCAATACCCCAGATGACTCTGAGGACTCTGACTCAATCCATGAGGCAAAGGTGCATCGCGTTACTGACTGTGTTTTTGTGTATCTCTGGTGTTCTGACTTTTGAAAAGATAGGTAGTGGACTTGAAAGTGACAAAACATGCTGTTCAAATCAATTTTGTCATTAATCTGTGTCATTGGTGTTTTGTTTCCGTTCTGTTGTGAAATAGCGAGAGAAATTTCCAAGTGGCCTTTAATTGTTTTGAGCAGTATAGTTAAGTCACAAAATAAACAAAATCGTTTTTTTTTTTTCCCTTAAGACCACTTCCTTTAACACTCACGTCTGTTCATGTTTTTCCGACACCATTTCGTTTTGCTACCCTATCAAGTCATAGGATAACAGAACACAACAAAAATACAAATCCTTCACAAGTGCGCTGAGGAAGTTTCAGTCGCTCCTACACAGGAATACGGTTTCGGTTTGCTAACAAATAAATATTGAATGATAAATACATGACTGCCACAAAAACAGCTTGAGTCCCTCTTCGGCCTTCTGGACAGTTGCGTTGCCGGAATCACTGCAGAAACTGCCTAACCGGTTCAGCTCACCCGGCTTTAACGGCGCGCAGGTGAGTAGCAGTCAGGTAAACTTTTCAACCGGCTTCCAGACGACTACCTTCCGGTTAGCCCGGTTGCATAAACATTTGTGACTGGACGGGAAACGGTCCATTACAGTATGCTAGGTCGCCTAATACCAGACACAGCTTGTGATTTACCATTGTGCACGGAACTGATGTTGCAATAAAAGTAGCAAATTTTACTGGACGTGTGTGAATGTTGTCTTGCATAGTCAGGCAAGACATTTGACAATACCGCATGAGCAGACAACAACAAAAAATATCACATGCTCACTGGCAGATCATGTACAACTGAAGCTATGAGAAAAAGAGAAAACATGCTTATACTCACAGATTGGACTGTTCTTCAAGTCACTGTTTTACGCTAAACGAGTTATCCAGTCACACAGCCTGCCACGGTATCCTTGGCATTACCTCTTAAACACAACAGTGCACAGGTGCTACAATGTAAAGTGCATGAACGCCCAAGACCGAGCGAATCTCTGAAGACTTCTCCAGCAGCATTTCGATGTGCCTATTATAAAGCAGAAAACAAAATATAATGTATTGCTATTTTTACTGTTACGTAAGAGGCATATTTGCAACATTATCAACGTGTTGCTATTCTGTTACGTAAGAGGCATATTTGCAACATTATCAGTGTATTGCTATTCTAACTTTTACGTAAGAAGCATAATTGAAAAATTATTAACGTATTGCTATTGTTACGTACTTGGCATATTTAAAACATTATCACCAGTGTGTCAGGAATATGTCATTGGAAGGGAAAACGATTAAGGTGCTCCTTAGGGTATGGGTACACTGAGTGCAGGAGAGAGAAAGTGAGCATTTTCGAACCTCAGACTTGATTGTCTCATGTGCGAAGGGATTGACAGCATAGTGTGGTCCCAGGTGGCATCACAGGTAGAAATGGTACTGTGCAACACACACGGTACAATTGTAGGGTGTTTTTTTCCCGCAGTTCTCTCATCGGCCAGTACTCGTTTCTGTCTGAACGGCGAGTGTCTCTGTTCCCTCCACTGTGTGATCGTCGTGCCAATGGTTTTCTCTGTGTACTGTGTGTGTCTGCCATCTGATGAATCAAGTCGGTTTGAAGGAAAGCAATCACGCTTCACCACTCTCCCCCTCCCCGCAACCTCATACATGTGACTGACAACACTCTCCTCATATAGGTATTGTAAAAATGACACGACACTCTCCTCATATAGGTATTGTAAAAAAAAACACGACACTCTCTTCACTTAGGTATTGTAAAAATGACACGACACTCTCCTCACATAGGTATGTAAAAATGACACGACACTCTCCTCATATAGGCATTGTAAAAATGACTCGACACTCTCCTCATATAGGCATTGTAAAAATGACACGACACTCTCCTCATATAGGTATTGTAAAAATAACACGACACTCTCTTCACTTAGGTATCGTAAAAATGACTCGACACTCTCCTCATATATGTATTGTAAAAATGACACGACACTCTCCTCATATATGTATTGTAAAATGACACACGACACTCTCCTCATATAGGCATTGTAAAAATGACACGACACTCTCCTCATATATGTATTGTGAAAATGACACGACACTCTCTTCACTTAGGTATTGTAAAAATGACACGACACGACACTCTTCTCACATAGGTATTGTAAAAATGACTCGACACTCTCCTCATATAGGTATTGTAAAAATGACACGACACTCTCCTCATATAGGTATTGTAAAAATGACACGACACTCTCCTCATATAGGTATTGTAAAAATGACACGACACTCTTCTCACATAGGTATTTTAAAAATGACACGACACTCTCCTCATATAGGCATCGCACAGAGGACATTCAAGGAGCTACTCTGCGGTACATTTCATGGCCCTCTTTAATTTGATTTATCTGGCCGTATTGACGGCAACAGTGGGTGAGGGGGTGGGTGATGTAGCTCCGTTTCGTTTTTACAATTCTGGTGACAGTCTGCAGTCTTTCACCGTCCGGAGCATGGGCATCCATACACCATACGCTGGTCTATCTGTGAATTGGCCAGCAAGTACACCATTCATTAGTGCCTGGGCAAACTGTTGTGTTTCTGCATTGGCCTTTAGAACATCTGTGGGTAAATTAGCCGATGTGGACGCATTCTGTCGCAACGGTAGTCTTCTTTGATGGTCAGATATTTGGCCAGAACAGCTGAGGTGTCGGTATATACAATGTTAACAAAGTTGTGGATTTGGCTTGGCAAGGCCAGTGACAACATGTGCGCTCAAAGTTCATGTGTTTTGATACTCATTCTCTGATGCTCGGTATTCACTACAAGGTTGTAGCAATAATGTGTCTCAGCATCTGCACATTAACCCCAGATTTACAGGCTTGTCTTTCGTGGATTGCTTGGGCGTCTGTGATAGAGGAGTAGCAAATTTTCATCGTCGGAATCATCTCTGCAGTCCTGTCCATTGTCTTGAACTATTGCCTGAAAATTAGCCAACTGTTCTTCAGTAATTTTTTTTCACCAAATCAAAATCATCACGAATCTCTCAATATCATTTAAATTATTTTTGAAAAAAACCGCCTATACGGCACCCTCATCCACCATGTAGAAAAGTAAAATAGAGAACGAGAAACATATAAATTCCGCGAAGAGAGTAGAAAGACGGTTTTCGATGAGAAGGGAGTATGGGGGGGGGGGGGGGGGGTAGAAGGTTCCCAAGGGTGTGGAGGGAGGAGGTTAGTCTAGAGTCAGGGAGAAGGCAGGCCAAATGAGTCGCATGAGCCAACAGTAGTAGGTCTGAAACACGGGCAACGCTACATAAATTACAGACCACAACTTTTAAAAGAAATTCGGAAAAATGTACACAAAATAGAAACACAGGGTTGAAAACTCGTTCACTGCAGCATCGTTTCCGGAAGTTCAGCGATCAGCAAGTGGAACAGGGACGTACAGTGCGTCATACCAAATTCACCAGCTGGAACGAAGGGTAGAGAAGATTTCCATATTTCCGTTCATCAGAGAATTGAAAATCTGTCTCCGGTTTCTCAGCCACTTTCTTTCACCCCGCTTTTTTGTTTCTTTTTCCATAAATGGGTGGGGGGGGGGGGGGGGGGGGGGTAAATGTCAGGATGATGAGCAATACTGGGGGTTTCCGCGGTATTGCTGGCGTATGATAGGAAAGGAGTGAATGGAGTTGATGTTCACGTGATTTGCAGTCCTGTTTGACGTTTACAACAAACCCTAAGATCTGAAGGATCATTTCCTATGAATGTAATGGTTGACTGACTCTGCTGGGACGTCTTCAGATGTGGGTGAATTCAGTACAAATTACACTCAGTTTCAGATTAGAATTTTCCAACAATAAGCTCGAAAGGCAAATTAAAAACGATAAATTTTCATATCAGTGCGCGTTATACAGCATATGCCATACACACAGTAGGACACAAAATATCGAGCCGTTGCAGAAAAGCTACACTTTACAGAAGACAATGCGGTAAAGGCGGTGACCGAAAAAACGAGCAACACACCTCGTCAGTGATTATCAACTTTGTGTCTTGTGTTTGTTCACTGCCAGAACCGAATCTCACCAGCATTTTGCAGTTGACATCTTTTTGTTAAAGACACATCCGTGTATGTTGCAGAACTACAATGCGACACAAATGTTCAAAATAGCGGAAGACTTTTTTTTGTCTTTGGGATTTGAGCCTTTGCCTCAGTCGTTTTGGGAGGACTCCGTTTTGGAGAGACTCACAGATCGTCAGATGAATTGTCATGCTCTGCTTGGGACTTTTCCAATGCAAAAGATTTCAGGTGAGTCTCACACACTCTCTCTCTCTCTCTCTCTCTCTCTCTCTCTCTCTCTCTCTCTCTCTCTCTCTCTCTCTCTCTCTCTGGCCTCCCTTCCCCTCCTTCCCTTCCTCCTCCCTCCCTCTCTCTCTCACCCCCCTCTTTCTCTCTCTCAGTATGCATTTATGCTTCTGCATGGTCGACTATATTATATTTGGGGGATTTCAAACTTTCAACTTTTCGTCGGATTTTCAAATATTCTGCGTTTGGATTGAACCTGTTGCTTTCAGTAATCTTGTTTAATAATCTGTTTGTACGTATGTTTTTTTTCTTTTGTATTTTGCTGGTCGTATTAAATACACGAAGACTTCTTTTTTGTTAGGGAAGGGGGGGAACGGGTGGGGTTGAGGGGGTAGGACAAGAGGACAAGGGGGTAGGCCTGTAATAAAAGATGTGTGGTGAAAACTGATACATTACATAATAATTCAGTTCGTGACATAAGGAAACTTGCGTTGTCGTTAAGACCTGCATGTGTCACATGTGAATGACTGAGCAGATATGTCAACCGAGAACGTAGCTTCCTAGAGGTTCCACCATCACGTACGCAAGCGTTTGATCCCCGTGTGCATGTTCATCTTAGGAGAGAGGGTGTATGGGGCTGTCACATTATGCACGGTTGTGATCTGAACCAGTTTTTCGCGCGTCTGAGTGTAGGTGTCCGTAAGCGTTGGGATGTTAGGGGAGACAGCATGGTCCCGCTGGTTGAGGCGTGTGTGCCCTATGTTTTAAGTCGAGGATAGATGAAAAAGATGGTAGTGATTTGCATCATTGGTCATTGAGAGAGAGAGAGAGAGAGTGTGTGTGTGTGTGTGTGTGTGTGTGTGTGTGTGTGTGTGTGTGTTTACGTGCGTGCGTGTGCGCGCGAATGTGTTTGCAAACATGAGTGCGCAGGTATGTCCCTGCATGTTCGTCTGTTTATGAGCGCATACGTGCGCGCTCGTATGGCTGTACCTTTATGCACGCTTGCGCATGTGGGCACGCGAACACCTGCTTATGTACATGTGGGGACTGCATGTTTATGGATATACATATGGAATGGTACCTTAGTGGATGGCAATTCATCTTAAACCGTAACTGATTTTTGACACGTCTATGAACAAACAAGCACATTTTGCCAAAAAATGCCCTGGCGCACAGATATATACCTATGTCCTATACCACACACACACACACACACACACACACACACACACTCTCTCTCTCTCTCTCTCTCTCTCTCTCTCTCTCTCTCTCTCTCTCCTCCTCTCTCGCTAGCTCTGTCAAGCACATAAAATATATTTGAGGTACAGACCATGGGAGTTAAACGTCTAAGTTCTGGCCAACTTGTGGGGTTATTGTGCAGGTCAGACATCTGCAGAGCCCCCCCTCCCCCCCCCCCCCCCCCCCCGGTTATCCCCTCCCCCCATCACCGATCCCCTGCGATCCTCGTCCCAAATGGTATCTTACCGCTCTTCCCTTTCACAATCCTTTCCAACGTTTCTGTCGCTGTCGCTGTCTCTGTCTCTGTCCCTCTGCCTGTAAGTCTGTCTCCCTCTCTCTCTGTGTCCCCTTCTCCCTAGCTCTTTCTGCTCTCTCATTGTTACAAAATCGGATCGTTTTTTTTTCCGTCTCTCAAAACCCCCCCCCCCCCCCCCCTTTGTTTATCTCTGTCTCTATTGTATAATTAGATCATAGAACTTTGTAAAATAATTTTTGTTTGATGCGTCTTCTGACATCGCCATGTAGCCAGTGTTGTGTACGAAATGTTACGGTCAGTGTTGTGTAGCCAGTGCTGTATGGCAGTGTTGTGTAGTCAGTGCTGTATGGCAGTGTTGTGTAATCAGTGCTGTGGTATGGCCATTGTTGTGTTGATATTGCTGTGTGGTCAATGTGATGTAGCCAGTGTTGTACAGTCAGTGTTGTGTTGCCATTGCTGTGTGGTCAGTGTTGTGTTGCCATTGCTGTGCAGTGAGTGTTTGTAGCCAGTGTTGTAAGGTCAGTGTTTTGTTGTCATTGCTGTGTGGTTAGTGTTCTGTTCTTACTGCCGTGTGGTCAGTGTTGTGTAGCCAGTGTTGTACAGTCAGTGTTGTGTTCTTACTGCCGTGTGGTCAGTGTTGTGTTGCCATTGCCGTGTGGTCAGTGTTGTGTTGCCCATTGCTGTGTAGCCAGTGTTGTACAGTCAGTGTTGTGTTCTTACTGCCATGTGGTCAGTGTTGTGTAGCCAGTGTTGTACAGTCAGTGTTGTGTTCTTACTGCCGTGCGGTCAGTGTTATGTTGCCATTGCTGTATAGTCAGTGTTGTACAGTCAGTGTTGTGTTCTTACTGCCTTGTGGTCAGTGTTGTACAGTCAGTGTTGTGTTGTCACTGCCGTGCGGTCAGTGTTATGTTGCCATTGCTGTGTAGTCAGTGTTGTGTAGCCAGTGTTGTACAGTCAGTGTCGTGTTGTCATTCTTGTGTGGTCAGTGTTGTGTTGCCACTGCTGTGTGGTCAGTGTTGTGTTGCCATTGCTGTGTGGTCAGTGTTTGTAGCCAGAGTTATAGAGTCAGTGTTGTGTTGCCATTGCCGTGTGGTCAGTGTTGTGTTGTCCGTGCTGTATGGCAGTATTGTGTTGATACGTGTGGTCAATGTTGTGTTGCCATTGCTGTGTGGTCAGTGTTGTGTTGCCATTGCTGTGTGGTCAGTGTTGTGTTGCCATTTCTGTGTGGTCAGTATTGTGTAGCCAGTGTTGTACAGTCAGTGTAGTGTTGCCATTGCTGTCTGTCAAGTGTTATGCTGTCCGTGCTGTATGGCCAGTATTGTGTTGATATTGCCGAGTGGTCAGTGTTGTGTTGATATTGCCGTGTGGCCAGTGTTGTGTTGTCCGTGCTGTATGGCCAGTATCGTGTTGATATTGCCGTGTGGTCAGTGTGTGTTGATACTGCCGTGTGGCCAGTGTTGTGTTGATATTGCGTGTGCCGTGTGGTCAGTATTGTGTTGATATTGCCGTGTGGTCAGTATTGTGTTGATATTGCCGTGTGGTCAGTGTTGTGTTGATATTGCCGTGTGGTCAGTGTTGTGTTGATATTGCCGTGTGGCCAGTGTGTTGTGTTGATATTGCCGTGTGGTCAGTATTGTGTTGATATTGCCGTGTGGTCAGTGTTGTGTTGATATTGCCGTGTGGTCAGTGTTGTGTTGATATTGCCGTGTGGTCAGTGTTGTGTTGTCCGTGCTGTATGGCCAGTATTGTGTTGATATTGCCGTGTGGTCAATGTTGTGTTGATATTGCCGTGGTGGTCAGTGTTGTGTTGATATTCCCGTGTGGTCAGTGTTGTGTTGATATTGCCGTGTGGTCAGTATTGTGTTGATATTGCCGTGTGG
>JADBJO010009804.1:75000-79580 GCA_016801955.1 Conus betulinus
GTGTGTGTGTGTTTGTGTGTGTGTGTGTGTGTGTGTGTGTGTGAATCCACGTCTGTTGCATGACTGCATATGTGTGTGTGTTTCACCTCTCTCTCTCTCTCTCTCTCTCTCTCTCTCTCTCTCTCTCTCTCTCTCTCTCTCTCTTTGTTGTTCTTCTGTCCGGGAACAGTTGTAGGTTTGCAAAACAACTAAATGTATTGAAAGAAGAACAGACCGCTTAGGTTTATCAGTTAACTTGGATAAGACGAATATAGTGGTCTTTAGCATGGGTGGTCACCTATCAGTGTATGAAAAATGGTCTTATGGAAATGCAGATGTTCAAGTAGTTAATTCATATAAATATCTTGGAATTATATTTTCAACAAAATTAACTTTCCGTTACGCATGGGAAGAATCTCTGATGAAAGGGAAAAAAAAGGTACTATTGAAATTCTGAAATCCCTGAGGAAACTGAATTGTACAGACTGTGGTATATTTTGGAAAATGTTTGATGCACAGATAAAACCTCTTCTTACTTATGCAGCTGAAATTTGGGGCTTACATGAAAATTTGCAGATGGAAAAAAGTACATACGTATGCTATGAAGCGTTTCCTTCAAGTACCTATTCATTCATCCAACACCGTTTTATATGGAGAAATGGGCAGATACCCGTTGTATTTAAGTACATTTGTGAAATGTATTAAGTACTGGTTGAAGATCTTGAAGCTACCCCAGTCCCGTTTCAGCAGGCAAGCCTATGATATGATGCTTTTAGAAATGGAAAAAGGTAAAGAAAACTGGGCTTATAAAGTAAAGAAAGTCCTTTCAGAACAGGGTTTTGGAATAGTGTGGATGACCCAGGAAGTAGGAAATGAGCAACAGTTCATTGCGGAATTTAAAGACAGGCTTATTTGTTCTTTTAAACAGAATTGGCACTCGGATATGGAAAGTAAAGAAAAATATCGCTGGTTTTTTTCTCATTTAAGAATGTGTTCCATCCTGAAAAGTTTCTCAGTGTCATAACAGATAGATGGCACAGAATCAATTACGCAAGATTTAGGTTGCGAACTTTAGGTTTTAATGCGAACAAAAGATGGTTTGAATGTGAAACATCCACAGAATCTCCTTGTCCTGCATGTAGACATATTATTGATGACGAAGAACACTTTCTGTTCCACTGTACTGCTTATAATGAAGTGCGGACAAATGTTCATTTTTCCGTTAGATATAGCGAAAAGACAAAAATGTCGCTGGCGTGTTATCATCAGATGATGAACTTGCAATTAAATCAGTTGCGAAATTCATCGCGGAAGCATTGAAAATTAGGCAGATGAAGGATAGTGAAGTTTAAGATAATACATTATAAGAGATATCTGAATGAATACTATCATTCACACCGCATGTGGAAGAGATCAGTAAAATACAATGTCATCATCTGATTGAGTGGATGGTCGAGTCAGTCTTAAGGTTTTTTTTTGTTTGTTTTTGTTTTTGTTTTGTTTTTGTTAACTTTACTGCATTACTCCCTGTGCGTGAGGTGAGGACATAACGAAATGTTACGAATTTATTTGTTTTTGTTAACTTTGGATTTGATACACACTAGGAATGAAAGTGTATTATTTGTTTGCAGGAAAGGAAGAGGGAAATGTTTTTTTTTTTCTGTTACCTCTCCCCCCTTGTCAAAAGACCTCATTGGTAATGACAATAAAATATCAAAGTGTCAAAGTGTCTCTCTCTCACTCTCTCTCTCTCTCTCTCTCTCTCTCTCTCTCTCTCTCTCTCTCAGGCGTGCAAACTGATAGATTATTTCTATGTCAATTTAAAGACAGATCGAGTGCGTGCAGATGGCAGGAATGGGACGCTCATGTCCAAAAATAGCAATAGATTTACCATGTGTCCGGCATTTTGCACGGAACTCGATGTTAAACTTTATCTGCGAATGGATTTAGGCAAACACTTGAAGTTTACTGTGACGAAATTTAGACTGGGAAATTTCAGACATTGCACAACACCAGTATCGTTACAGTAAATATACTGGAATAGATTGTACTTGTCCACTATGCAATAATGGTAAAGAAGTCGATCTGCATTTTGTTTTTTTTGCTGCTCTAAATTATCTAGTCTAAGAGTTCAATTTATACCAATTAAGATTTCCAGGGATCACTGTCAGTTTCGATTAAGTTTGCTTATGGCATCTCGGAACGAAAGCATAGTAAGAGATTTCTCTATTTACTTGTTTAAGGCACTTTAGGTTTGATCAGTTATGACTTCGTGAGAGTGAAGTCCATCCAGTCTTTGTAGTGTTCTGTACAATGCATATATTGTGTGTGTACGTTCTTCCTACCCCCCTTCATAAGGGGAATGGCCTTTTTTTAATAAGCCGTTTGCGTTCTCTCTCTCTCTCTCTCTCTCTCTCTCACACACACACACACACACACACACACACACACACACACACACACACACACACACACACACACACACACATCATGTCTTTTTCTCATCATTCGTTCCCAGTTTCCATGTTTTATCCATCATTCATTTTTCCACTTGACTTTCTGGTCCTCTTGCATGGTCTTTTCATTGCTTGATTTTGCTTTATGCCGCCTGTGTTCTCATATGCAGAGGACGACATCAACTACCTGCTCAACATGGCCCTGCAGAAAATCGCCTTCCTGCCGTTCGGCTACCTGATTGACCAGTGGAGATGGTCCGTGTTCTCTGGCGACACCACATCGGACCGCTACAATCAGAAATGGTGGAATCTCAGGTGAATCAACAATCCAAGTGTATGGTCTGGCCTGTCTGTCTGTCTGTCTGTCCGTCAGAACTGTTTGGTTCTTGCTTCCCAGTGGAAACAAACTGAATTGTGGGTACGAGAGCAAACAAATCCCACAAATGAATGGTTCTGAATGGAATTGAACCTACGATCTCACAATCCAGAATTTGCAGCACTAACCACTGGCCCATGGCAGCCGGTTCACCTCTCTCTCTCTCTCTCTCTCTCTCTCCTCTCTCTCTCTCTCTCTCTCTCTCTCTCTCTCTCTCTCTCTCTCTCTCTCTCAGGCGTGCAGAATGATAGATTGTTTCTATGTCAATTTAAAGACAGATTGACCATGCAAAGAGGACTAGCTTTGTTATCTGGTTTCAGAGAAAGTTGTGGAATTATCTTGGCATACGACAGTTGTTTTCTTCAGGTACACAGTACTCGTTGTGTCATCCGTGCATAGATTGTTTGCCGTTATAAGATCATACTTGAGAATTGCAGTATTACCCATGCTTAAATGATTATATTACCCGCACACAGAACTTTTGCTTTGATTAACTACACATGGCATTTTTTGTCTTACCAATGGATATGAAAGTTGTTCTGTTTTCGTTTAAGTATGAGAGTTGTTATATTACCCATGCGTAGGGCATTTGTGGATTATATCCATACGCATAACATGTGCTGTATTGTCAGTTCTACTCTGTTCTAATCAATTTTGATCGTATGCTTTAGATGAGCGTTATGTTTTTTAGTACATTTGGAACAGGTTATTGTAAATATTTATGTACCATTTTTATCTGAGCTCACGAATCTTTTATGTATGATGCATATTTTGGGGGTTCTGTTCTTTACTTTTTATCAGTCTTAGTTTGTTTAGAGCTTTTGTTCTAATTCAGTTTTTGACACTGACGTGAGCATATGTAAATTGTAATTGAACGTATCATTTCCCCCATTTTGACACTATTGCACTTTCAAATGTCTCAGATAGTAAAGCACAGTGAGCTCATAAGTTGAGGACTAGCTATATAAATGGTGCCCATATCATTATCATCATATTAGTGCCAGTTCATCGTACAGTTTGTTGCATTATCCACACTTGTGACAGTTTCTGTGTTATCCGCACATATAACACTTGTTTTTTTTTTATCCATACGCATGGCAGTTGTTGTACGATCCGTACTTATGATAGTTGCATTATCCATACGTGTAATGATTGTTTTGTCTGTATATCCGACAACTGTATGAACCATTTCTACATATACATTTGTATCATCCATACATATCACAAGACATATAACAAGTGTTACATTATCCAGACATGCGACAGCATTTACTGCATTGTCCATTCAGAGTTTTTTTTTTCATCCGTATATAAGACAGTTGTTTGTGCATTTATTCGTATATAGAAAGGTTGTTTTTTCATCCACACGTTTGAAAGTCGTCATACTATTCAGACGTATTACAGTTGTTATGAAATCTAGGCACACGATTGTGCTATTTGTATGTATGCTGATTGTTGAGTTATCCATACACGCGGTAGTGATCGCATTATTTATGACAACAAGAACGCGGAAGTCCTGTAGTTTTCTCTGTAAATGGTATTGATGTATCTCTTATCCATTTAGACAGGCGCTTTACCCAACACACAGAGAAGGGGGTTATTTGTGGTGGTTTGTTTTTCTCTATGGTGTGATGGTATCGGATCTCACGTTTTCCTTATGTACAGAACTTTTTGTGTATTTCTCTGTTACGGTGACGGTGTATTTCTTGTTATCCATACTTACAGGACTATGTCGTTCCAGATGTAGGTACCAAGGTATATCCCCACCT
>JADBJO010009805.1:0-15151 GCA_016801955.1 Conus betulinus
ATGAAAGTTGGGATGTGGACAGGGAGGACCTTTGATAGTGCTCATTTTCTTTATAATCTTAGGGGGCAGTCACAGGCGTTAAGTTGTAAGATAAACGACCGGGAAATAGAAAACAACAAGATACTAGACGGTAACAAAAAGGGGACTGTGATGTGTCAATAACCTGTAAGTTAGGTAGACAGAGTCGATAGCCATCAGATCGACTGGGAGTAAGCTGGGGTAGCTGTAGTCTTTGCGTAAAGAATGATCAGGGTGAAACACTCGCTGAGAAAATCCGCCATGATGCTGTGGTTGTTGCTGTTTTGATGTGTGGTACTCAGCATCTAGCCTCCACCCTCCTCTCTCTCTCTTCTCTACCGTGCCTCACTCAACCGGGTAGCCAATCTACCAAACCCTACGTCTGTGACGTTATCTCACACCACTCGTCCAGTCTCTTCGCGCCCCGCCACACCCTGGGTCGTACTGCATGCCAGACCTACCACCACGTTCCAGGGGAACAATTCAGCGCGGAGATGAAATCGAAACTAAGGTCCGCCCACGGACCAGCGGCTAATAAAGTACCACAGAACGTAAGACTTTTGATGAGATCAGTGAAAAGGAGGAGGATGTAGATGATGCTGTGCAGTTCCAGTCTGGTCTCAGACTTTAAAGCGAGTCTCCATTCATGCACTAACCAGGCTGACGTTCACGTCTCAAACCTGCTGTCGACCAGACGCGAGAGATTCAGACACCTGCAGTGCTGGTCAGGAAATTTTTAGCAACACTCTCAGAGAACCTCTATTAAGTGGATGAGCACCAGCTGTATGGGTTCCAATCTTTCTGGCTGATCCTGTACCACACTCAACTCCTGGTAGGAGCCCGCCAGGCTGAAAAAAAAAAGACGGTAATCGAAACCACGATTTCCCGGCTAGCGAGTCCAAAACGCCAATCACTGCACCACGGTAACTGGTCGACCGGTCACTTCTTCAAACTCAAACCGCGACAGCTCAGAATCTTCTCACGTGGGTGGTCCACATGGGACACGATCTTGCCAGCTGACAGGATCAAACCCACCACCTCCCAGCTCGCATGACTGTGACGCTAACTGGTGCACAACGGCATTGTCACCACCACCAACGTTTAGTCAATGGCGGTGCAGCGTCTCTTCAGGTGAGTGGTTCACAGGCGATCCGACACTGACAGCATCCTGTGGTCCGCTGGAGCTGTGAGAGGGGAACAAACATGCCCGGGTATGCCGGATCTGTTCGGGCTGATGACAGGGCAACACGGTAGAAATCAACTTTGATTTAATGTCCTGTCTCGTTTAATATCTTAATAAATCGGGGAGTTCATTGTCACTCTGGGTGGGGTGGGGAGGAGACACAGGGGTGTGGGGGTGTGGGGGAGGAGGGAGGGTTGGGGATGTGAGAGAGGAGGGCATCTGACACGCGTGTCAACAACCTATGTACATGTTCGTGGTTAATTATTCTGGTTAAAGAGCGTGAAAAAAAAAAAGCAGAATGCAAAAAAAAAACGAAAATCATCTGTCATGTTTCTTTCGGCTTGACCAGTCTGACATCTCTCTCTCTCTCTCTCTCTCTCTCTCTCTCTCTCTCCTCTCTCTCTCTCTCTCTTACTTTCTTCTTCTCTCCTTTCTTCCCCCACGCCTTTCCTAACTTCTTCATTCATTTTTTGTTCCTTTTCTTTGTTTTCTCTCTTGCCTACTTTCGTTCTCACAATATTCTCTCTTTCTTTCTCCCGCCCTTCCCCTCCTCCTTTCATTCTTCCTGTTTCAATGTGCTCTTGCTAAGATCTAAACGGAGAAGCGCGTTTCTCTCTTTGTTTTGTTCGTTTGCAGTATTGGGTCAGAGGGTAAGCGTATAAGTCAGGAGGTGAAACATAAGAAAATGAAAGAAAGTCACTGATCCACAGCCCGAGGCGTGGGGACGGCGTGAGGGAAGGGGGAAGGAGGGGCGCGTGTCTTGCACTGCGTTTTGATCCTATAGTCTTCACCACACAGACAACTGTACAACTTCACACTCTGTTAAAGTGAGTTACCCATTCCTATCACGATCAAAGAATCCAAAGCAATGACTGTTTCGAAGCCTCTTTTTAAAGCATGTCGCATATTAACATACCCACAACAAAACGATTGCTGGACTGGTGTCCAAATCAACAGTAAGTAAAATCAGCCTGCTTGGGGTTAGGGACCCTGTTTCTGTCACACTCATTTGTGTTCCTGACAGGTTGAGTAGCAGTGGAATACGTGGATTCAAAACACAACTTCTTATCATGTGAAGAATTTGAAGCATGCCTGTCCAGTTCTCGTCTGCTTTGAGTGTCACGCCAGGCCTAACCACGTGTCAACTAGGAGCGCTGTGTCATTGGCTCGTGACGAGAAGTGCAAGAAATTTACTCCATTCCCCCCCCCCCCCCCCCCCCCCCCCCCCCCCCGTCAGACATGGAGGTGGATGAGATGAGTTCATACGCAAAACAGTTTCGAAACCTATCATAAAAATATGTCACACGGGCAAACAAGGGAAACACCATATTCCCTCTCTCCTTTCTCTACCAAATATTGTTTTCACAGCTTATCGTGTAACACAGCCCTAAAAGTGCTGACAAATACAAAAGCAGTACGAACGTATTGAAAGCAAACCTCGAAAGCTTGCTTAGAAAGGGACAGATTTTCTTTTTCGCATTTGCTTATATAGAAGGTCTTCGAGTCGAAACGCATTGTTTGATTTTTTTTTCATTTGTCAGATCGTTTGGTGGATCAGCATTTCATTTTAACAAAAAATAGCTACTTCTATTTATTTTACAGAATGACATCCAGGCAGGCAGGCACGTAGACGACAAGGAAAACCAGTATGTTCTCTGTGTAATGGCGAGAACGATACTGTTCAATACAAGCTCTGGTATTGTAATTATGAGCATGAGCGCTGGGTGGATTTAGAAAAAATCGTTGAAGCAGAAAATGAGAACACTGCCACAGACTGTCCCGTCATATTGAACCGGTTTTATTTGGATCCAATGTTGTAACAAAACAGATATAGCTGTTGGCCTTTTGATACGGTTGTCAGCGTGTTGTGTTTATGTAAATGTAGAGTTCATAAAAATAAATGACGTGTAAATGAAATAGGTAAAACCAAGTCTACACTCATGTATACAGCAACTGCAGAAAAAGTACGTGTCCTGTCTGAAGATGAGAAAAATGCGTTTCAAACTTTTTTCTTAAAAGATAAAAGGGCTTCTATGCCAAGAGTTATTAAACGATTCAAAACGGAAATAATTCTAGGGAATTTGTGCATTTTTTACAAACTAATTCCAAAGGAATGTTTTTAAACGCAGAGAAGTGCCGTTTGTAGTCGCGTAATTCAGACAGCGCGCGCGCGCGTGTGTGTGTGGTGTGTGCGTGTATGTGTGTGTGTGTGTGTGTGTGTGTGTGCGTGCGTGCGTGCGTGCGCGTGCGTGCGTGCGTGTGTGTGTGTGTGTGTGTGTGTGTGTGTGTGTGTGTGTGTGTGTGTGTGTGTGTGTGTGTGTGCAAGAGACAGACACAGAGAGAGAGAGAGCAAAAGGGGGGAAAAAAAATCTCCGTTCATGTTCCATTTCTTTCCTTTGACATATGTACCATGAACATGAAACAGTGGTCTAAATTCAGTGTACATTTTCTGGCTGTTTTTTGCTTGCACACTGAAAACATAGCACGCTTTTGTCTAGGATGATCTGCTTGCAAACCAGTGCATTATGTTTTGATGTTGTAACTGCACTGTTTAAGTAACTTGTTCATTTGAAAGGAAATATTCGCCATGGAGATGCCGGGGACTCTATCGGAACAAACAGCTCCCCAGCTTTCTGGAACTTCTGTGCCGACTTCATCTTTCTTTGTCATGTAGGCTGACGCTACTTTTTGTTTACTTTATTTTTCTGTTTGTTTCAAAATTGCACCGAATGTGAGAAGGTAAGTGATTTCTCGTTGTTCGTTTTCACTGTCCTAAATGTTATTTGTTTTTGCCTGAAGAAGACCCAAGATGTCGAAATGCATTGTGTCTTGTTTCCTGTACTCTGTTTGTCTGTGTCCTTGGTAGCGGTAACTAGTCCCTTCTCTCTCTCTCTCTCTCTCTCTCTCTTCTCTCTCTCTCTCTCTCTCTCTCTCTCTCTGGATCATTAATTATTCCATCTGAGTTCTGAAAACTCACACGTTCTTTTTCATCTGATAATATTTTCGGACATGCCAGTATTTTTTTCATTTATCTAGCGAATACGCGGTGGAAATTGTACACACATTCCACAGTGGACACACGCCGTCCATGTTGCTGTGTCCATTTGCTTCGATGCGTTGTAATGTGTGTGCGTGTGTGTGTGTGTGTGTGTGTGTGTGTGTGTGTGTGTGTGCGTGCGTGCGTGCGTGCGTGCGTGCGTGCGTGCGTGTGTGCGTGCGTGCGTGTGTGTTTGTGCGTGCGTGCGTGCGCGCGCGCGTGCGCGCGCGCGCGTGTGTGTGTGTGTGTGTGTGTGTGTGTGTGTGTGTGCGTGTGTATCATTTAAGTCTCTTTCATTTTTTTTTTCTTTAAGATTTTCTTTAAGTCTGGAAGCAAAAAAAACTCCAGAGGAATGCCTCGTGCTGTCAGCACAGCTTAATTTCATATGCTGTGAGATGTCAACAATGTAGCTACCAGGTCGTCAATTGCTTATAGTGTTTGTTTCTTTTTCAGGGTCAAAATGTTTTCGATGTTTTGACCTGTCCATTATCTGACTTTTGACTTTTCTAGTTGAGTCTGACAGTCCCACAAAGGCTCTGTGTGGTCCGGTCCGCTGCCTTGCGATGATGCAAAGTTCAAGTGAATGAAATTTGAAACATAAGAGCCTTTTTTGGTAAGAAAGTGAAGAACACTACAGGAAGATCTTCGGCATCCGTTACACAGACCACGTGACAAATGATGAAGTCCGTAGAATAATTCAACAGGCAAGTGGACCACATGAAGACGTACTCACAGTCGTCAGGAAGCGGAAATGAAGTGGCACGGACATGTGTCCCGTTGAGCAGGCCTTGCAAAAGACTGTCCTGCAAGGAACAGTCAGAGGAAGCCGCAACAGAGGAAGACAAGGAAGAGGTGGGGAGGCCAGTATCCGAGAGTGGACTGGAATGAGCCTGGCGGAATCTCAGCGAGCGGTGGAGGACAGGGACGGATGGAGGGAGAGTGGTGGCCAGATCATCAGGGGTGTCCCAACGATAACAGACGATGTCTAGGGATAGTAAAAGGTGAAGGTGAATAACACAAGGCACACGGACGAGCAGGTAAGTACACTCGTTCCGTAGCGTTACGCATTCACGTGGATCAATAATACCCTCTTTTTACATATACATATATATATATCTATATAGATAGATAGATAGATAGATAGATAGATAGATAGATAGATATCGTTCAACCAAGAATCAGACATGGTGTTCATAAAGTGAAGAGTACTAGTAACATTAACCCCTTTATCAAATACCATCGAACCAGGAACCGACAAGCTGGGGTCTTTATCTTTAACAAACAGGGTACATCACGTTGTATATTGGTCATAAATCATGGGAAAACGTCAGAGGGAAGATAGGGTATGTGAAAGGGCGGGGGAAGGGGGGAGGTGGGGTGATGAAGAGGGTAGGAGAGGCAGTTTATGATGGGGGTGTGGAGGAATGGGGTTGATGGTGGGGAGGGGGGGAGGGTTGAATATTACACACTGATGTGTCGGAAAGACCGTTAATTGCCGGGAAAGGCCGCATCGTTGTTAAATATTCTGGGTTTCTCACTCATTGCCAGTGACACGTGTTATTAGTACTTAAATGAAGGTGGGTGGCTTTTATTGTTTTATGGGTACACACACACACACACACACACACACGCGCGCGCGCGCGCGCGCGCGCGCGCGCGCGCGCAAAGGCGCGCACGCACGCACGCAGGCACGCACGCACACACACACGCCCGCACGCCCGCCCGCACACACACATACACACACACGCATGCACGAACGCACGTACCTACGCACGCACGCACGCACGCACGCACGCACGCGCGCACGCACGCACGCACGCACACACACACACACACACACACACACACACACACACACACACACACACACACACACACACACACCTCTTTTTTGTTCGGTTGTTAATTATTTCACGAATGTCAGTGAAAACAAACCGCTTGCATGATGACAGAGGGGCAAGCTTACGTCACTTGTAATGATGACGACAGATCAGCACGTGACCATTGCCCCCAAAATGACTAACATTGCATGCGAAGGGTAACATCAGATATTACATGAAAGTGGTAATGGATAGCTGCATAGCACGCTATTCAGACAAGTGCTCAGGTGCTTTACTGTGATAATGATAGCACTGCTGCTACCTCTACTACTATTACTATTGCTACTACTACTACTGGCACTACTACTACTTCTACAATCATACTACAATTTCTCTTGTATTCTATTAGGACAAATAAAATATCGTGTATCGTGTATAATAATGATGGTAATAATAACAGCAACAACAACCACAATAATAATATAATAATAACAATAATAATAATGATAATTCTACCCAACACATTGTGTGGTGATGCATTAATACACATAAAAATGCACTCAACAAACTATGCATGTAAAAATCAAGCAAACAAAATCAACAAAAACATATGATCTGCATATTTTTCTTCAATACCACATACATAAATACCTGCCCATGAATGACACATATCAAGTTATGTGCACAAACGGTTTGAATCACAACTACCAGAACAGCTATCGAGAGCAGAGATGACTGGAGGAAGGCCAGGCTTAAAAGAGGGCAAGGCGATCAGAATGCTGGACTTTGTCAGGGAGCTGATCCATGTCGCTGGGCTTTGGAAAGTAAAAAAAAAAATCTCTGCCCATAAGTCTTAGTTCTGGTATGAGACTCCTGGAAGAAGAATGGAGCCGGCGAGATGGGGTACAGATCTGAATGAGATCACAATCACTGATGGCAGAAAAGGTTAGAGTTAGGCAGCTTGTCGTCTATTCGATCGGAAACAGGCAGCCAGTGAAGAAAACAGACAAAAGGGGATGCATGATCTGATTTAGTAGTTCTGGTGACGTTATGCTGGATTCGTTGAAGTCTAACTTGTCTAGGATGGCCGGCCAAAAGAAAATGATTGTACTCCGCCTTGAGGGAACAAAACTGCACGCGCATGTTGTGGTGGTGGCATCAGTAGAGAGAATAATGATAGATGGAACTGATCCTACGCAATATTAGATAGACAGTGTAAGAGACGTTTGAAATGTGCTGCTGAGAGAAAAGAGACTGGTCAAGAGCTGCCTGTGACTGCAAACAGAAGAAAAAGTAGCTGGAGTGTCATTAATCAAAATTAAATCCGAGTGGAAGGATGTAAAAGATTTTTTTTTTTTTTTTTTTTTTTTTGGGGGGGGGGGGGGGGGGGGGTCAGCTTGGTATATGGTCAGTCTTATCATCATTGAAGTTGCAGCCTATTGAGAGTGATTCAGTACTTTGTTGGCAATACAGTCCTGTGCCGTCATATCTGCTACGCGAGTCGGTGTCGCAGGAAGCATTCGTTTGGAGTTATCAGTGTGTACTTATTTCATCGTGGGAGCAAGAGTTACCCTACTTGTTTGCTATTAGATTCAGTAGATTCAGACCCCTGCAGTGCTGGTCAGGAACGTTGAGCGATACGCTCAGGGAAGCATCGATTAAATGGATGACAGCTGTGTGAGTTCCAGTCTAACCACTCGAACTCATAACACACTCAACTCCGGATAGGCGCTGACCAGGACACAATTTAATTTCCACAAAAGAAATACCTATGAGGGGAACCAAACCCTCTGCTTCGCAGTTCGCAAGTCTGTGAAGCCAACCCCTGCACTATGACAGCTTAAACTTAAAACACTGACGAAGTAGAATCAGCAGTGGTGCGGTGTCTCCTCAGGTAGGTGGTCCACAGGCGACCAGATAGCGTACGGGAATCAAACCTTCCACCTTCCAGCAAGTTTAAACACTGAACAACGGCGGTCAGCAACACCAGCAACATTCAGTCAGTGGCAGTGCAGCGTCTCCTCCAGCGAGTGGTTCACACGCGATCTGACATTGACAGCACCGCACGCTCCATTGAAACTGTGAGAGCCAAAGACCATGCTTGGGTGTGATGGCCGTGTCCTGCTGCTGACAGGGCAACAGGGGAGAAGTCAACCTAGCATTTCATTTTTTTTCATTAATAAATCGGGGAGTTAACTGCCAGATGCGATGAGGACGGGGGGGGGGGGGGGGGGGGGGGGGTCTGACACACATGTCAATAACAGGTCTGGATGATCCCGGTTAATGATCTGGCTGAAGGGGTCTAAAGAAAAAGTAGAGTACAAAAAAATATATCTGCCATGTTTCTTCCCATTTAACCAGTCCGACATCTCTCTCTCTCTCTTTCTCTCTCTCTCTCTCTCTCTCTCTCTCGGGGGGCAAGACCGGTAATGGCGGCTGGCAGGAAGTTAGCGTTGAGTGCTGCAGGAATATTTGCTCTGTTCAACTGGAATTCTGGACTGTTTGCTACCTACTTGTTGGTATACATCGTAAGTACCAAGTGACAGTAAATGTGATAGAAAATGGTGGACTTGAACACTTGGAGGGCCGTTATCGGCGTTTTTCTATGGTAAAGGAAATGTGAGAACAAAATGTAAACAAAACAGGTCAGGTGACTTTGTGAAGGTGAGTTCAGAGACAGATACAAAAACACACATTTCTTCCATTGATGTCGTCGTCGGTTTTGGTTTGATCTTCATGGGTGTACGGAGTGATTGTCAGTTTCATTCAAAATGTAACAGAATCTGTGTCATTCAACAGTACAAAGTACTATTTCAATGTGCAAAAGGGGACTGGAACCGAATGTGTGGATGAAGGACAATGTGTCAACACATACATGTGTCAACTTGACATGCACGTGCAGGTGCTGCTGTCTGCTTTCTGTGCAGTGCGTGTCGTGTTCTCGCTGCGTAGGCTGCTTCTCAGTGGAGACATTGAGACCAACCCTGGCCCCAATACTGAGGAAAGAACACAAACGAAAAATGAAGCTGAAAAGAACACATACGCATTGACAGAACAAGACAAGCTTGTTGAAGCAATAATGCAAGCAATGCAAACCCAGTTGCGTGAACAAACCACAGTGCTCAGAAATGATATGTCTGAAATAAAACAGGACTTGGGCCAAGTGAAACAACAGTGTGAGGAAATAAACAAACGCTGTGACAGACTGGAGACTGAACACAAAAACATCTGACTGACACGGTGAAAGACATAACATACATATGACATACATGACCTGTTTGCTGTGTCAGATGAAAGAAAGGAAGAAATACTACAATGTTCTGAAACAATTGACAGCATGAGACAAGAACTGGACAAACTGAAGGCTGACACAGAAAAACTAGAAAGTTTTTCTCGAAGAGACAACTTAAGATTTTTTGGTATTCCCCAACAGGGCCCCAGTGAATCATTCGACACATGTGCGCGCGCAGTGGTTGGTGTGTTGAATAGCATTGACGGACAAAAACAGTGGACTGAAAACGACATCGGACGTGCACACAGAACAGGAAACAGTCGAGATGACCAACCACGACAAATGATCGTGAAATTTAACAGATGGAAAGACAAGATGCGCATAATTGGCGATAGAGAGTCAGAGAGAGAAACTACAGCAAAAAGGGGTAGGAGTGGCTAACGACTTAACAAGCCAACAGATGAAAATAAAGGCTAGAGCACGTCAAGAAGGGAAAAGGGCATTTTTTCGCAGGGGACAATTCATGATTGGTCCACGATTGCCTGACCCACGCACTTACGCGGAAGTAGTAGAGGGTGGCCGAGAAAATAATAAGACAAAACACATCCACAGTTACACCTTCTACTCCTCAATTTCATCGGGGGAGAGAGTGGGGAGGGTGGGTCTCTATCTGTTTCAGCCAATCAACGGGCATCTCGTCCTGTTAACGCATTGAGGGAGGATGGCAGTGAGAGTGGTGCGTTTACATCTTCCTCCGCTCCCCACCCCCAGTTCGTGCTACACCCGATCGGCAACGGAGTGGTAATGGTGGTAAGGATGGGGGTTGCCGAGCGGCTCGTGACAGAGGTGGAGGTCAGCGAATTGGATCAGCGGCCAGTGGCGGGGATTCCCCGTGTCTCCACGGATCGACGTCACGGTAACGACGAACACACAGCGCGTGGCGGAGTTGTGTCCAACAGACAGAGTGGCATGCGAGCGTACCTGTCTAACCAGTCCAGCAAGTCTCTATACGGGGGGAAAGGGGTACGGGTGGTACTAGAACCTTGCGTTCAAACTCTGTAAAAAGCAAATAGGACAGGCTAGACCATCCACAACAACGGACTTTCTTAAGTTACAATGTTGAAAATTTGTTTCCAAAACTAAGTGATGTTTCTTTTGTAAATTATGTTAAACAAATTTGATTTTGTTTGCCTTACAGAAACCTTTTTAGATTCGTCTTTTGACTATAAATGCATCTTCAATAATTATACGAAATTTCATGTTTCAGCTAGAAAGTTTTCATTTCATGGAAGAAACTCAGGAGGTATTCTCCTTTTAGTAAGAAAATGTTTGGAAAAATATGTAAAAGAGATTCAGATAAATTGTGACAATACAATTGTTATAAGAATAGATAAATCTGTTTTTGGTGTGAATAAAGATATCATTTTGTTGGTTGTTATATTGTTCCAGAAGGAGGCCCTCTATATAATGATAAGGTTATCAAAGATGGCGTACTTTTATTAGAAGAGGCTTTATTGGAAAAGTTTGATAAAGATGATGTATACTTTATTGTAACTGGTGATATGAACGCTCGAACAGGTCAGATGCAATCTGAGCATGAAGATATGACTATTTATGATTTTGATTTGTATGAAATGGATGATGTTTTTTTACGTCACTCAAAAGATATGGTTGTAAATAGTTTTGGGAAAACGTTGCTGGATTTTTGTTTTTTGTTTGATATGAATATCTTAAATGGGTTTTGTGATGGGGATAAAGAGGGTAATTACACTTTTGTATCCCCTAATGGATGTAGTGTGGTTGATTACTTTTTGATTCATGTTGATTTATTACCGAATTTTGATTTGCATGTTGGTGACTGTGTTCATTCGTGGCATTTACCAATCGAAATTGTATGGAATAATGTTTACCGGGATTTGGAAAGTAACCAGGTTAAACAACCAGGTGAAGAAAAAATCGTTTGGTCGAATGAAAATGTCCATAAGTACAAAGACGAACTTGAAAGTGATGAGTTTTCAGAGTTGTTTACAGTCAGCCCTCCTGCAAATGGGATATTGATATAAATGATAGTTTAAACCTTTTTGTTAATGCTTTATATGGAGCTGCTGCATGTATGGTCCGCACGGTAGGTCAAGGTCGAATAAAAAGTAATGACTGGTTTGATGATGAATGTGAGAGAAAGAAAGTAGAAGCAAAAAGGCTGCTAAAAAGATTTCAGAGATGTAAAACAGCTAGTGATCAAAAAAGTTAAAAGAGTAGAATATGCAGTGTCACGAAAAGAATACATCAAACTGAGAGAAACTAAGCAATTAGAATTTGAGGAAAATAGACTAAAGAAATTAAGAGAATCCATAACCGATTCTAAAACCTTTTGGTCAGTAATAAGATCTGTTAATAAGAAAAGCTTAATTTATAATGAAATCTCCATCCAACAATGGTATGATCACTTTTTTCATGTTTTCAATGATTCAGATAATACTGTACCTCTGGAAGAAGACATTTCACTGGATGATGAGGATGAATCTGTGCCATTGTTCAATAACACCATTTCTAGAGAAGAAGTAATGGATGGTATTAGACATTTAAGGACAGGGAAAAGTGCTGGACCCGACAGAATTGTTGGAGAAATGTTAAAAGAAGCAAATTCTATCATAATTGACTTTCTTGTTCGCTTATTTAATGAGCTTTTTGAACACGGCAATTTTCCTTTTTAGAATGGGCTAAATCTATCATTATTCCAATTTACAAAAAAGGTGATTCCAGTAACCCAGATAATTATCGTGGTATAGCACTCACTAGTACCATTAGTAAAGTGTATACTCATATCTTGAACAAAAGATTATCAAAATGGGCTGAAAATGAAGGGAAAATATTAGAAGAACAAGCAGGTTTCAGAGCAAATTATAGTACTATTGACCATATATATACACTATATATTCACTTGTACAGAAATATTTATTGAGCAATTCTAAAACTCTATGTAGCCTTTGTTGACTTCAGGAAGGCTTTCGACTCTGTGAATCGTAATATTCTTTGGAACGTGTTGCGTAAAAGTGGAGTGAATGGAAAACTTTATTTGGCTATTCGTGGTATGTATAATTCTGTGCTGGCATGTGTGCGTGCAAAGAGTGAATATTCTAATTATTTTGACTGCCAAAGGGGTAAAACAACAAGGCTGCCTTTTGAGCCCACAATTGTTTTCATTTTTATTAATGAGTTAGCAATTGAAGTATCAAAAAAAGGAAAGCACGGTATTCAATTAATCTCAGGAGCCGTTGAGATATTTTTGCTCCTATTTGCTGACGATGTTATTCTAATGTCTCAAACAGTTATAGGTCTCCAAAACCAATTGAAGTCACTAAAAGAAGAAACAGATCGTTTAGGATTAACTGTTAATTTAGATAAAACTAATATTATTGTATTTAGAAATGGTGGGACACCTTTCAGTGCATGAAAAATGGTTCTATGGAAATGAAGAAATAAAAATTGTCAATTCTTATAAAATACTTGGGAATGATATTTTCAACAAGATTAAGTTTGAATTTTGCTTGGGAAGAGGGGAGCAGAAAGGGTAGAAAGGGTGTAATTGAAAATTTTGAAGTCATTAAAAAAGCTAAATACTATTGACTGTAATCTATTTTGGAAATTATTTGATGCCCAAATAGAACCTATTCTTACTTATGCTGCTGAAATATGGGTTTATACTCTAATCAGAAAATGGAAAGAGTGCATACATATGCTATTAAAACGTTTTCTTCATTTACCTTTACATGCTTCTAATACTATGCTATACGGAGAAACCGGCCGATATCCATTGTACATAAGATCTTTTGTCAAGTGCATAAAATATTGGCTAAAAATTGTAAAACTGCCTCAGTCGCGATTGTGCAAACAAGCATACGACATGATGATAATTCAACTCGATACTGGGTAAAGAGAATTGGGCCTATCAGGTAAAAAAAAAGTATATGTGTAAATGGTTTTGGTATTGTATGGATGTTACAGGGAGTTGGAAATGATAGACAATTTATGTCAGAGTTTAAAGACAGACTGATTTGTTCGTATAAACAAAACTGGCATTCGGCTATTGAGAACAATGAAAAATACAGTTGGTTTTCTTCATTTAAAAATGTCTTTCAAGCTGAAAATTATCTATATATTATAACAGACAAATGGCATAGGATTAATTTTGCTCGATTTCGATTCAGAACTCTCGGATTTAATACAAAGAAAAGATGGTATCTGCCTGGGGCTTCCTCAGAATCTTCATGTCCTATGTGTGGTTATGATGTTGAGGATGAAAAACATTTCTTATTCCATTGTACAGGATATGTAACATACGGAACAAATGTGATTTTTTTCATACGGATTTAGCTCAGACTCATAATGTTACATCTATTTTACTTTCAAATGACGAAATGATTATCAAATCAGTGCAAAATTTATAGCAGAGGCCCAGAAATTGCGAAAAGAAAAGATTAACTCACTATGATGCATAATGCAATAATATGATGAAGATAAAAATGAATGTTCATATATCATATGACAAAGTGGATGGTCGAATTTCATATATTTTTGACTGCGTGTGCGTTCGTGCTTATCCGCGTGTGCATACGTGTGTATGCATGTGATTGGGCGAATGTGTGTGTGTGTGTGTGTGTGTGTGTGTGTGTGTGTGTGTGTGTGTGTGTGTGTGTGTGTGTGTGTGTGTGTGTGTGTGTGTGTGTGTGTGTGTGCGTCGGCGTGTGTGTGAGTGTGTGTGCATCGGCGTGTGTGTGTGTGTGTGTGTGTGTGTGAGTGTACATGTGTTTGAGTGTGTGTGTGTGCGCGCGCGCGCCTGTATGTGTGTGTGTGTGTGTGTGTGTGTGTGTGTGTGTGTGTGTGTGTGTGTGTGTGTGTGATATTGGATGGGCTGGTGTGTGTGTGCTTGTGATATGTGTTTATGTGGCTAAATGATTATCATGTCATAACTGACTAAGTTTTTCGTTTTGTATTTTTTAGTATTGATTTGATATGCCAGCAATATTTTCTTTCTGAGCCTATTGTTACCCCCTTGTCATCAGACCGTAATGGTAATGACAATAAAATATGCGAGCTATTTTACACTTTGTTTCATAAGTTGTCTCAGCATCAACTAGATTCAAGAGACTCAGACACCTTTAGCGTTGGTCGGGAAATCTAACACACTCAGGGAAGCATTCGTTTAATGGAAGAAAGTCAGCTCTGTGGCTTCCTGTCTTACCACTCCAACTCATAACACGCTCAACCCCGGATAGGAGGTGACTAGGACACAATTCAATCTCCACAAATGAAATGCCTATGAGGGGAACCAAACCTTCTGCTTCCCAGCTCGCAAGTCTGTGAAGCTAACCCCTCCATGATGACAGCTTAAACTTAAAACACTGACGAAGTAGAATCAGCAGTGGTGCGGTGTCTCCTCAGGTAGGTGGTCCACAGGCGACCAGATAGCTTACGGGAATCAAACCCTCCGCCTTCCAGCAAGTTAAAACTCTGAACAACGGTGGTCAGCAACACCAGCAACATTCAGTCAGTGGCAGTGCAGCGTCTCCTCCAACGAGTGGTTCACACGCGATCTGACATTGACAGCACCGCATGCTCCATTGAAGCTGTGAGAGCCAAAGACCATGCTTGGGTGTGATGGCCGTGTCCTGCTGCTGACAGGGCAACAGGGGAGAAATCAACTTGACATTTCATGTCCTTTTTCCATTAGATTAATAGATCAGGGAGTTAATTGCCGGCTGGGATGAGGGTTGGGGGGAGGGTGTCTGACACACATGTCAATAATAGGTCTGGATGATCCCGGTTAATTATTCTGGTTGAAGGGCCTAACAACAAGAGCA
>JADBJO010009805.1:22230-24730 GCA_016801955.1 Conus betulinus
AGAGCCTGACGGCTGTGGTACAGAACATGCCTTCACGAGTCCACACAGAGCCTGACGGCTGTGGTACAGAACATGCCTTCACGGGCCCACACAGAGCCTGACGGCTGTGGTACAGACCATGCCTTCACGGGCCCACACAGAGCCTGACGGCTGTGGTACAGAACATGCCTTCACGAGTCCACACAGAACCTGACGGCTGTGGTACAGAACATGCCTTCACGGGTCCACACAGAGCCTGACGGCTGTGGTACAGAACATGCCTTCACGAGTCCACACAGAGCCTGACGGCTGTGGTACAGACCATGCCTTCACGGGTCCACACAGAGCCTGACGGCTGTGGTACAGACCATGCCTTCACGGGTCCACACAGAGCCTGACGGCTGTGGTACAGGACATGCCTTCACGACTCCACACAGAGCCTGACGGCTGTGGTACAAGCCATGCCTTCAGGGGTCCACACAGAGCCTGACTGCTATGGTACAGGACATGCCTTCACGGGTTCAGGACCAGCTTTTGCCCGCACAGGACCAGGCTCCATCTGTTCTGGACCTGTCTGCGTCACGGCGGGAGTATGTGACATAGCTACAGTTCCAGCCAAGGACCAGTCTCTATCTGTTCTGGACTTGGCGTCACGGCGGGAGCATGTGACAACGCCACGGTAGCAGCCTCAGTCAGCACAGAACCAGTCTCCATCTGTTTCTAGGCCTGTCGACATCACGGTGGGAGCATGTGACAGCGGTCTCACGCTGCAAAGGACCAGCCTCTGTCGCTACCAGAGCAGCCACTCTCTTCGCTCGGTCAGCGGAGGCCGATACAGGTAAGCAACTCACGGGGGTCTTCAGGCAAGATTTCCTTTCTGCCAGCCCCACCCACGCATCCCGCCCCGACCCCACTCCACCCCTCCCCCCCCCCGCCCGCTGTCCTTAACATGCAATGCAAATTGATCTTAAAGTGGGAATCTTTGACTCATGTCCTCTTCACATTTGTCCAGCATGGTCGTCCTTCACATGCTGATCACGCCCATCTTGAACAGTGGCGGTTTAAAGCATAAACATGCAGTCAATATCAGATGGTTATTTCTCACATTAATTTCTTTAATGTTGAAGAGTCATTAAGCACGGTACCATTCTATTGCTGACAGCAGTCTCAATAAACTGGCTTGACGCTTGAAAAAAAAAACTGAGCAGGAAGCTTATATTTTTTGTGTGTGGTGTGGTTAAAAAAAGGGAAATCTTGTGCTTTAAAAACCTGACAGAGAGATGAGAACGGTGTTATGGTTGCGTGTCATTTCTGTGAGAGTGAGCAAGGAGAGAATTGTCTCCATGCGGGGGAAGTACCCATTAGCACACCAAACGATTGAAGAATGGAACAGCAGGTGCGATGTAATGAGCATGACAATGATCTTAATGGTCTGTCTCTCTCTCTCTCTCTCTCTCTCTCTCTCTCTCTCTCTCTCTCTCTCTCTCTCTCTCTCTCTCTCTCTCTCTTTATATTTTTTGTCTGTCTGTCTGTCTGCATTCTGTTTGTCTATCTGTCTGTCTCTCTGTCTGTCTGTGCTGTCTCTCTCTCTATGTTTTGTTTGTCTGTCTCTATGTCTGTCTGTCAGTCTCTTTCAGTGTTTTGTCTGTTTGTCTGTCTGTCTGTACCTCACTCTCTTTCTTGTTTGTTTGTCCGTCTGTCCGTGCCTGTCTCTCTGCCTCTCTCTCTCTCTCTCTCCCTCTCTCTCTCTCTCTCTCTCTCTCTCTCTCTTCTCTCTCAAACAAACAAACAAAGTTTTATTCCCCTGTCCATTGATTTCATGAACCGAGGAAGATGTTTAATTGAAATCCAAATTCCTCTATATGAATGTATGTCATATGTGAGGAAAATGGGGTAATGTGGCTAAAAATTATTGTTTATTTGCTGTGAATGTGTGTGTTGACCACAAATTAATTTCTCAAATTGAGATAATAAAGTTTACTTGACTTGACTTGACTTGACTTGACTCTCCCTGTCACTCTCTCCCTCTCTCTCTCTCCTCTCTCTCGGCTCTCTCTCTCTCTCTCTCTCTCTCTCTCTCTTCTCTTCTCTCCTCTCTCTCTCTCTCTCTCTCTCTCTCTCTCTCTCTCTCTCTCTCTTTGTGTTGTTTTCAGTTGTGTTTGTCTTATGCTGCATTTTAATTTGAATGTGTTATCTTTCTATGTATCACTACCATCACTGATGTTTTTTGAGGTACTGTAACGATTGTACAGCTCAGGGTGGACTGGTTTCAGCATGCGTGACTGTTCCGTGGGGACTGGTCCCGCTGTATGCCATTCGTACAGCAGGCGACTGTCCCGGTACACATCGTCGTGATCTTATTGGTACCGGTGCAGTTTCCATTTGTTCCGGTGCAGTTGCCAAATTTGATTTACACACACACACACACACACACACACAACACGCACGCACGCACGCACGCACGCACGCACGCACACGCACACACACACACACCACACACACACACACACACACATGTATA
>JADBJO010009805.1:34730-39730 GCA_016801955.1 Conus betulinus
GTCTCTCCTCCTCTCCTTCTCCTCTCTCTCTCTCTCTCTCTCCTATCTCTCTCGCTCTCTCTCTCTCTCTCTGTGAAACGCGTGCGCGTTCGTGTCCGTGCGCGCGTGCCTGTGTTGTATGTGTGTGTATGTGTGTGTGTGTTTGTGTGTGTGTGTGTGTGTGTGTGTTGTGTGTTTACGCGTGCGTGTATTGTGTGTATGTGTGTGTGTGTACGCATGCGTGGGAGTGGATATGTGTGCGCTGCGCGCGCGTGTGTGCATGCATGCGTGCGTGCGTGTATGTGTATGTGTGCGTGCGAATGTGCGTGCGTGCGTGCATGTGTATGTGTATGTGTTGAGTGAGTGAGGGATGGAAAGAAAGAGAAAGAGACTGAGTGTGCACGCGTATGTGTATGTGTGTGGATGGAGGGGCGTGCGCCCGCGCCCGCGCTTGAAGGAGAGAGAATGTGTGTGTGTGTGTGTGTGTGTGTGTGTGTGGTGTGTGTGAGAGAGAGAGAGAGAGAGAGAGCCGAGAGAGACGGATGGTTCTAATTGCTTGTGCACTGCGCGTGCGCGTGCGCGTTGTGTGTAAGAAGAACGTGTGCGTAAACCCATTTGAGATGTTTTAGAAGTGACACATCCAATGACATTACTATTATCTCAACAGTATTAATTATGGCTGTGTGATGGTGGGTGGTGTTATTCGTATCATAATATCATTGTTTTATTGCGTGCTGTGGTTGTTTATCAAATTTGTCTCTGTATGAGTTATGAGGGCTAGGAAAGAAAGAGAAGCGCCCTGAGTGCGCACCGCTGTATGTGTATGTGTGTGGGAGGGCAGGGCGTTGCGCCGCGCCCCCGCGTTCTTGCTCGGATAGAGATGTGGCCCGTGTGTGTGTGAGGTGTGTGCCCGGTGTGTGTGTCTCGGAGTGGGAGAGCAGAGAGCTGGGAACGAGGAGAGAGAGAGATAGATGGTCTCATTGCTTACATCGCCCTCAGCGCTGCGTTGCGCGCGTGTGTTAAGAGACGCGGTGCTTTACCCCCTTTGCCCCTGCTCTTAGAAGTCCCTCCACATCCAACTGCGGCCCTTATCCATCTAGTACCCTATTATTGGTGTGATGGGTGGTGGTGGGATTTTATCCCCTTATACAATTAATCGTGCTGCTCCCTTTGCTGCTCGTGGTCCTTATCATCACTTGTCTCTGGATCTCCTTCACCGTTACTTTACCATCAAACTCCTCCCTCGGCCTAAACGACTCCTGCTTCCCTCTCCTTCCCTTCAGCTCCCACGCCTTAGACCCCCCCCTCCCCCCCTTTCCCCCCTCCCTCCACAATCACCTCTTCCCCACCCCTCACTAACCTCCTCTGTTCCACCTCCCCCCTGTCTGTCTTCGCGACCCTCTGACCACTCGTCCTCTGACCCCCTCTTACCGAACACGTGTGTAATAAATTGGTGGAGCGGAGGAGAGGAGGGGGGGGTGCGGAAGAGAGGGATGGAAGGGAGCGGAGATGGAGGGTGGGGGGGGGGGGAAGATGGGGGGGGTCCGGGGTATAGTCACTCCTACTCCTCACGATTGTCCCCTTTTCTGCTTTTTTTTTCTCTGGACATTATTCCTCCCGTTCCGCCGTTTTGTGCGCTCGGCTTGGTGGACTTGCCTTTCTTCTTCTTTCGGTCCTCACTTCACATCATCTTTCCATCTCCTCTTTTTCTCCTTCCTCCGGTTCCCCCTCCCTTTTCCCCTCCTCTTTTTTCCTTTTTCTCCTGTTTACTTCCGTTTCCTTCCTCCCTTCCTTTTTCTGTTTTACTACATTTCCTTACACCTTTCATCTTCCTTTTTTATTTTTTTTTCGTTCTTCCTTTCTTCCTTCTTTCCGTTTTTTCCCTTCTTTCTTTCTTTCTTTCTTTTCACCTTCTTTCGTACCTTCTTCTCCGTTTTCTCTCTTCTTTTTCTTTCTACCTTCCTCTTGGTTGGTTTGTTTTCCATTGTTATTGCTTCTTTTTTTTTTTCCCCTTTTTTTTTTTTCCATTCTTTTTGCCTTCCTTCCTTCCTTCCTTCCTTCCTTCCTTCCTCCTCCTTCCTTCATTCCTTCCATCGTTTTTTTTTTTTTCCCCCTTTTTTTTTTTCCCCCTGTCTTTCTTCTTTCGTTTCGATGTCTTCGTTTTCTTGTTCTTCGCTTCTTTTTCTTCTTCTTTCTTCGTCTTTTTTCATTCGTTTCTCTCTCTTCTTCTTTCCCTTTTCTTTCCTTTCAATCTTTCCTCCCCTCTTTTCCCTTCGCCTCTCTCGTCCTTCCTCTCTCTGTTCCTTTCTTTTTCGCTCTTTCCCCTGTTCTTTCTTTTCTTCTTTCTCTGTTCTTCTTCCTTTCTTTCAGTTTTTTGTCTTTCCTATCCTCAACCCACTAAAAGTGATATCAGACGATGTGAGTGTGTGTGAGTGTGCGCGCACGCATGCGTGTGTGTGTGTGTGTGTTGTGTGTGTGTGTGTGTGTGTGCGTGTGTGTGTGTGTGTGTGCGTGCGTGTGTGTGTGTGTGTGTGTGTGTGTGTGTGTGGTGTGTGTGTGAACATGTGCATGCCTGTATGATTCAATTACAATAAAGCAACCCCCCCCCCCCCCCCCCCCCCCCCCCCCCCCCCCCCCCCCCGCACCTCAGGAAAACATTAAAGTGAAAAAAAATCCAATTACACAATATGTAAAACTATAGAGAGAGCGTCCAATGGCCACTTTGTCAGTTCTTGAGCACTGTCAATCATATTTGGATAGGTAGTACGATGCAGGTCAATTAATGTGTAGGACGAACGGTTAACCACTCAAAAAAAAATTGTTAAACAAATTTAAAGATAAATACCAACTGAACTACGTGACAAACTTTTGCAAATTGTGTAAAGATAAAACCAGTCATTTAATAATCTAGATAGAGACAGGGAACCGGATCCATCAGATGGAGTATCGTCACCAGTTTTGCTAATAATTTCCTTTGCTCTTGGACAGTAAATTAATAGATGTTCAACTCCAACTCTTTCTCCACACATACATTTAACATTTTTGCTGAATTTTTGTTCGAAGTGAATTCAAACGCATTCTGTGCATTAAGCTTTGTATTTCTCTAGGTATGGAGACAAGGCTGGGTCTTGATGAGGCCATATATATTTTTTCCAGAATTGGGTTTAATACAGTTGCGGTAATAGTTAATTTCTGAGTTCTCTAATACATTTCTGAATTTTTTTTACTGGATGTTTCGTTTATTAAAGAATAACATTCACTTAAATCTAAGGAATGTCAAGTGGTATTGATCCTTCGACATTTCGGGCTGCCTTTCTTGCAGCCTGATCGACCCTCTCATTTGCTGAAATTCCACAATGAGAAGGTACCCAGCAAAATGTGACTGTAATGCATTTAGCTGACAGAAGATGTATGACATAGGTTTATTTCTGTTATTATCTCAACACGTACTTTTGGATTGGAAGACTGAATAGCGCTAAGGGCCGATTTAGAATCGGTGCATACTAGAATTTGACAAGAGTTAATAGGAAAAACTCAAGACGTGTTGTAATGACATCAAAATGGCAACAAGCTCAGCACTGAAAATTGAAAAATGTCTACCAAGATGGTACAAACTTTTCACTTTTAAATCAGGTATTGTAAATGCTGCTCCTGTATCCAAATTATCTAGCACTGAACCATCCGTATAGATTTTCAAATAGTTTTTGTATGCATTTTCTAAATAAATATCGATGACATTTTTCAATATATAAGGTGGGATCTTTTTTGGACACATTTGCATAATTTGTATCAAAGGTAGCTTTGGCTTGCTCCCATCTTGGAAAAGGTAAAAAAGGACAGCTTATTAGCAATTTTTGTTTCGTTTTATATTAGAATCTTTTAGGAGGTTAGAGGCAAATGACTGGATTGATTTTGTAGATTGCATTCTTCTGGCCCGTTTCACGAAATCTATTTCTGAATTTAAGGATACTTCTTTTGCACAGAAGTTATCCTGTGAAAGACTCTTTAATATGAATTTTGGCGCGCTGAAAAAGACTTCTTGAGCATAGATTAATTGTGAGCGCACAAGAGCAGTAGATAATAAAGTTAAAGTATGCGTGTCTTGCCCCCACGGTTGTTTGTTTATAATTTTCAAAAAGTTTTAACTTTTCCTTGCTTTGTTTAAGATGTATTCAATATGAACATTCCAAGAAAGTTTGGAGGTTAAGTATACACCTAGGAATTTAACAGTTTTTACATATTCTAAAGCAATGCCGTCTAAAGTAAATGAAGGGAGTTTCTCCGGATCATATCCAGCATTGAATAGCATAATATTTGTTTTTTCTACTGAAAGTACCAGCCCGTTTTCATTTAAAAAGCTAACAATTTTATTCAGTTCATGTTGGTATTTAATTCGTATATAGTTTAGCCATCTAAAGGAGTTTTTTCTTTTCATAGTTACATGTGTGTGTGTGTGTGTGTGTTTTTCTTGTCATAGTTGTGTGTGTGTGTGTGTGTGTGTGTGTGTGTGTGTGTGTGTGTGTGTGTGTGTGTGTGTGTGTGTGTGTGTGTGTGTTCCAGTTCTGTTGTGGTAGCTGTAGTGTTTTTCCACAGCCATCCTCACTGCTATTGGCGGCACCGGTGCTGAAGCTGTCTGTTACCTCTTTCCAGTAAGTGCTCTGCATCTGTTCCTCTCTCGCCTTCTGATTTGCCTTCTCGTTGCTGTCCGGATTGTTTGATCGCTTCCAATTGTTTGATCGCTTCCAATGACGCAGGTTTGCCGAGGAAAACGCTCGCGACCTGGAAGGCGAAGCTGAACTTGGAGGTTTTTTTTTTTTTTTTTTTTTTTTTTACAGATAATAATACAAGTAACCTCGATTTAATGGAAACGAAATTGAAAATGAAATGAGGCAGGGAACAGTAAACAATAAACAAGTTAGGGTAACACTTGCTTCCATAAGAAAACTAACTAACACAGAGTAACTGTTATTCAAGACTGGCACAGCCGTTTAAACTTGAATAAAGTGAGGTCATTTGTATTT
>JADBJO010009805.1:52230-67230 GCA_016801955.1 Conus betulinus
GTACCCTGGCTTGCGTGCAAGTGCATGCGTCCGTCAGTGCGGTATGTATCGAGGCGACAAGCGTAGTGTACGTGTGACACTAGAGCCCGTCTGGAGAGAGCGGTGGTGATGATAGCGGTGTGCGGAGTGTGCGTTATGTGATGTTGCACCAGTTGTTGTTGTTGTGTTGTTGTTGTTGTTGTTGTGTGTGTGCCCACGTCCTTGTCAACTACACACACATCCACACACACACCACACACACACACACACACACACACCCACACACACACACACACACACACACACACACACACACACACACACAAAACCAGCCTGGTGCGCTAGCTCATTATGTTGAGCGATGCTTTACACAGACAGCGAGTGAGGAGGACAACGGTGTGGACTTTAAAGGGAAAAAAAAAAGAAAAGAATAAAAAAAAAATAGTCTGTCGTCGTCATCTAGACTCTAGACATTAATTTCATATAAATTTTTCAGCTGTCACATTAGGCGTATTACCTTCAAAACAATGGGAGAGTGTCTGCGCAACACAATTGGACTCTGTGTGTGTGTGTGTGTGTGTGTGTGTGTGTGTGTGTGTGTGTGTGTGTGTGTGTGTTTCTTAACTGCTTTTTTCATCTGTCACTAGCTTTTTTGTTTCTTTCTTTCCTTTTTCATTTTCTTTCTTTTTTTTTCCGCGCTCTTTCTTTTTTCGGCTTTTCTTTTCTTCTTCTTCTTTTGCCTCGATCCTTTAGACTTTTGACTTACATCAGTGTAACCTTCTCCGGACAGTGTGTGTGTGCGTGTGCGTGTGTGTGTGTGTGTGTGTGTGTGTGTGTGTGTGTGTGTGTGCGCGTGCGCGCGCGCGCGTGTATGTGCGTGTGTATGTATGTGCATAGGTATGTGTGTATGTGCACATGCAACAACCTGTATATGTGTTTGTGTGTCTGTCTGTCTTTCTGTCTGTCTCTCTGTTTATCTATCTATCTGCCTTCCTTTCCGTCATTCTGTTTGTCCGTCTGTCTGCGTGTGACAGTATATTCTTACGTGCACGTGAACGCCGTATGATACGCGCTGGTCCAAAACTGTTTACGTCTATCACCACCACCACCACCTCCACCCTCCACTCTTCTGCCTTGTGCTCAGCTCCTTCACACACACCCCCCCCCCCCCCCCTTCCGCCCTCTCCGTCCGCAGCGCCGGCCGGTGTGTATAGAAGAGACAGGCCACGTGCGTTGACTGTCACCTGTCCTCCTGCACCCCCCCCCCCCCCCCCCCCCTTCCTCCTCCTCCTCCACCATCTCCTCCCCCATACCTGCCGGGCCGGTCCTGCCTAGGGCCAGGGTGAAGGTCAGTTCACTGCCTCATTTGCATACAAGTCACACCGTGCAGTCTCCTCCCCTTAGGTCCTCCCCTCCCTCATCCCCCCCCCCTCTCTCTCTCTCTCTCTCTCTCTCTCTCAGGTTGCTCAGCCACAGACAGAGGCAGGTAAGGAGAAGATGGAGTGGGTCAAGACTATCAAAAGCTGGGTTGTGTGTGTGTGTGTGTGTGTGTGTGTGTGTGTGTGTGTGTGTGTGGAGAGAGAGAGAGAGAGAGAGAGAGAGAGGAGAGAGAGAGAGATTTCATTCTTGTAGTTTGTATGTACATCTAATTAAGTTTCCAGGTTGGCGTGGGACCTCCATTTTAGGACATTTTCATTTCAGACCGGGGACCTTGCGTCACGCCAGACAAAACTGGACCAAAAAAAAAGATAACTTCAGATGGACCCACAGGTCGATAAGTTTTTTTGAAGGTGAAAACAATGATAATGAAAGTACAATTCTGTGACACAGAGAGAGAGAGAGAGAGAGAGAGGAGAGAGAGAGAGAGAGAGATGATTGATTGATTGATTGATGGATCTTTAATACGCAAGGATGAAGATTTTATGCCAAAGCCTAGTCTTACCGATCTGTCCTTGTCATGCATACATTATGTCAACACATATCATTCATACTGACAATTCAACATAGCAAACATCTTAATCTAATTCTACAATGATAAGCAAACTATTCACAAACTTAATGGGATGGGGGATGGTTGAAACAGAAGGAAACTACTTACAAACAAACGAAACTACAGAGAGAGAGAGGTCAGAGGAGGGTGAGGAGGAGAGAGAAGGCAGGTAGGGGGAGGAGAAAAGGGATAGTAGACAGAGTGGGAGTGGGAATGAGCGATTTTGGAGTAGCAGAGTAGCGTTCATGTTTAGACGATGTATTCAAAGTATGGTTCACAGAAGACTTTGCGAATGGGCGCTAATCATTTTAATTGAATGATTAAATTACTGAGGCATATAATGCTTATGAGAGAGAGAGGGGAGGGGGGGGAGAGAGAGGGGGGTGCAAAGGTGGGGGGGGGGGGGGGGGCACTAAATCCGAGAAACGAGGCATCTTGCGATGAATCAACGGGTCAGTAAGTTTTAAAATGAAATAGTAACAAGAAGAGTGTTTTTCTATTGCACACAGAGAGAGAAAGGGGAGAGAGAGAGAGAGAGAGGGGGGGGGGGGACACAAGGGGTTTCACATAGACTCATAAGATGAACTAGATGAAAACAACTCGACCAGGAAATCCGGATATTCAGGACAGGGGCGGGGGTGGTGTGGGGAGTGGAGTGGGGGAGGGACAAAAAAAAAAAAAGCAGCTTGCAAGGAAGCGTCAAACTCCGCACAGATCAAGACATTATTGCCTTAATTATTCCGCCCCCAAGATCTGCACAGTGTCTGGGGGAACGCTTGGCAAGTTTACAGCGCGGCACACGCCGCTGGACAAAGAAGATGTTGTCAGGTGGAGACAGTTTAATGGGCAAAGATGAGCTCGTCACTGTCTTACCCCACCCCCCCCCCCCCCCCCCCCCCCCCCCCCCCCCCCCCCCCCCCCCCTCCGCTTTCCATGGCCTTTCTTCCTTCCTTCTTTGCCTTCCTTCCTCTTTCCTGCTCCTCCTCCTCCTCCTCTCTCTCTCTCTCTCTCTCTCTCTCTCTCTCTCTCTCTGTCTGTCCACTGTCTCTGTCTCTCTGTCTCTCTTGTTCATTCATTTACCCATCAGCTAAAAAACCATGCGTAGTGTGGTCTCAAAACTTAGCGGATGTGGTGTAGCGTATATGGACTAGTCCGCACGCAGTGACGCCTCCTTGAAACTGAAACTCTGTCTGTCTGTCTGTCTGTCTGTCTGTCTGTCTGTCTGTCGGTCTCTCTCTCTCTCTCTCTCTCTCTCTCTCTCTCTCTCTGATACTTTGTTGTAAATGCACACATCATTAACGATTCTATGTGTGGTAAGTCATCAACAGTTAAGCGTGTGCTGCTCGATCCTGCTGAGAGATGATCGGGCGATGTCGTTTGTTCGGTGCCTGAATAATCTGTGGTTAGACATGTTGACCAGTTTAGTTTTGTTTGTTTGTTTGTTATTTATTTTATTTATTTATTTATTTTTTGTTAAATAAACAGGTCTCTTGTTAGATGTCTGACTAATTTCTTTGTCAGACGTGTCGCTGATCTCTGGTTGTTAGATATGTGTTAGACAATTGACTGATCTGTTGTTAGATATATGGGGGGCTGATCTTTTGTTAGACATGCGACCAATCTCTCGATGAATATGCCGCTGACCTCTCGGCAGACGTGTGACAAATCTGTCGATGGAAGTGTCTTTAAATGTCATGATAGATTTATCACTAACTCCATGTTAGACACGAGACCAATTTTTTTGTTACATGTGTGATCTGTTTCTTTTCTTAGGAAGAAGAAGAAAACGATACACCCGAAAGTGCGGGTAGGACCCAGAGAAGTGCTTTTTTTCTCAGCTGCCGAACCACTGAGCTGAGAGCGGTCCTGCACCACCCTTGGAAGCCTGCGCTGTGTTCACATGGGGTGCAGGCACACACAGGGGCATTCCACTAAGACGTCAAGCAACATGATTGCTCCCTGGCAGATGTGATTGTGTAATGGCCTCCAGGATGAGACAACGACGGAACAGAACCCCCATGGGAGCGTTCCCATGGGTAAACCAGCACATATTTCAAGACTGCGGAGCCCACCGGGGGAAAAAACCACCACCGTCAAGGACCTGTCGAGTGCATCCCGCCGCCTCCTTCGTTGCTGTTCCGCCGACAGGTGAAGACAGTACAGCTCCAGAGACGGACAAGCTTTTGCCGTGACGTCTTCCTGCTCTCTGAAGAGAATCCCGGGTTACAGTCTTGAAAACCCGCTGTCAAGAGGGTTTTCCCTGCGGTCGGTGGGAAAAGCAGACCTGCAACTTTGTCTTTCCTCTCTGGTTAGATCTGCCTTTGGTTTCTAATGGCGTCTGTGACTAGTGTCATGTTAGACCTATGACTAATCTGTTGTGAGGTATGTAGCCAGTCCACATCTTTAGATCTGTCGCTGATTTCTGGTCAGATCTGTCTCCGGTCTCTTGTCAGATGCCTCACGTTAGATCGCTCAGTGGTCTCTGCTTTGATTTTTTTTTCCCACTAATCGCTGTTCAGTCTGTTTCTAATCTCTGGTTACATCGTTATCTCTGGTTACATCGCTAATCTCTGGTTCATCGCTAATCACTGGTTCCATCGGTAAAATCACTGGCGGTAAATCGTCACTATCTCACCGTCCAGAAGTGGCCACAGTCGTCGGCCAAGCTTTAAAGAACATGGCATGAATTAATTGGTCCAGAGAGGATGGGGCCGGTTGTCAAACAGACTGAGGTGGGGGAGAAGAGAGAGAGAGAGAGAGAGGGGGGGGGGGGTACAAGAGAATGAGAGAGAGGGACAGACAGACAGAGACACAGATAGAGACACACATAGAGACAACAGAGATAGACAGACATACCGAGAAGAGCGTGATGGGGTTGGGGTAGTTGAGAGAGGTCGAGAGAGAGGGGGGGGGGGGGAGGGCAACGAATCGCCTGCCCATGACAGACCTGACAATGACGAACTTCAACCTGGCAACCGTCCACCAAAGCAAAAACAACACCACAGACACACACACACACGCACGCACGCACGCACATACACTCACACACATGTACACACACACACACACTCTCTCACTCTCTCTCTCTCTCTCTCTCTCCTCTCTCTCTCTCTCTCTGTCACCAACACACACACACACACACACACACACACACACACACACACACACACACACACACACACACACAAAAGAAAGGGGAAGGAAAAAGGAAAGTGGACGGTGGGTGGGGGGGGGGGGGGGGGGGGGGGGGGGGGGGGGGGGGGGGGGGAAACAACGGCTTTGTCGGGTGGAACAGGTGACGGGTGTGAACAGTGTGTGTCGTGATGTCAGTGAGCTTGTCATGTGATGTGGTCACACCCTCTACACACAGTCCACCATCCCTGCCCCTCCGCCCCCCATCCCCACACACTATCCCCCCCCCCCTCCCTCTTCAGTCAGTATCCCCACCCCCTTCCTCCCCGCCCGTCCGAGTGACAACCTCCAGGCCCCGGTTCTGACAATCACAATGGGTTTTGTTTTTCTTCCCTAACCACGCCTTTCTGTTTTGTTTTTACCACTGTACCTCCGTTCTCCTCACCCACCCCCACCCCTCTCCCTCCCTTCATTCTCTCCTCTCCCCAATCTCTCTCTCTCTCTCTCTCTGTCTGTCTTTCCCTCTCTTTCCCTCCCCTCTCTCTCCCTCCTCTCTATCTCTTCTCCTTCTCTCTCTCCTTCCCTCCCCCTTCCTCCCTCTTCCCCTCTCTCTCACTCTCCCCTCTCCCCTCTCTCTCTCTCTTCTTCCTGCCCTCCCTCTTGCCTCTTCCTGCCCCCCTCTTTCTCTCCCTCTCTGTGTAAGAAGGACAGTTGAAGGTCAGAGACACAGGGCAGTCTGGTGATACCACCATCCGTCCTGATTGTGAGGAGTCTGTGACACCTGTAGTTTGGTATCACCTTAACTGGGCTGCCAGGTCTGGTTTGACACGAGTCTGTGACACCTGTAGTTTGGCATCACCTTAACTGGGCTGCCAGGTCTGGTTGTGAGGAGCCTGTGACACCTGTAGTTTGGCATCACTTTAACTGGGCTGCCAGGTCTGGTTGTGAGGAGCCTGTGACACCTGTAGTTTGGCATCACCTTAACTGGGCTGCCAGGTCTGGTTGTGACGAGTCTGTGACACCTGTAGTTTGGCATCACCTTAACTGGGCTGCCAGGTCTGGTTGTGAGGAGTCTTGACACCTGTAGTTTGGCATCACCTTAACTGGGCTGCCAGGTCTGGTTGTGAGGAGCCTGTGACACCTGTAGTTTGGCATCACCTTAACTGGGCTGCCAGGTCTGGTTGTGAGGAGTCTGTGACCACCTGTAGTTTGGCATCACCTTAATGGGCTGCCAGGTGTCTGGTTGTGAGGAGTCTGTGACACCTGTAGTTTGGCATCACCTTAACTGGGCTGCCAGGTCTGGTTGTGAGGAGCCTGTGACACCTGTAGTTTTGGCATCACCTTAACTTGGCTGCCAGGTCTGGTTGTGACGAGTCTGTGACACCTGTAGTTTGGCATCACCTCACCTTAACTGGGCTGCCAGGTCTGGTTGTGAGGGCCTGTGACACCTGTAGTTTGGCATCACCTTAACTGGGCTGCCAGGTCTGGTTGTGAGGAGCCTGTGACACCTGTAGTTTGGCATCACCTTAACTGGGCTGCCAGGTCTGGTTGTGAGGAGCCTGTGACACCTGTAGTTTGGCATCACTTTACTGGGCTGCCAGGTCTGGTTGTGAGGAGCCTGTGACACCTGTAGTTTGGCATCACCTTAACTGGGCTGCCAGGTCTGGTTGTGAGGAGTCTGTGACCCTGTAGTCTCCGACATCGTCTTGACTGGGCTTCCAGGCCTGTCCAGTCTGGCGGCACATCATGATCATTCCTCCTCAGAACATGGTCAGTAGAAGACGGTCACCAGACTTCGTTCCAAAAAAAAAAGTTTCTAAGTCTTGCAGGAAGACGCGGATCGCTCTGAAACAGCCCATCTGTGGCGGGCACCGTCATCAGTGTCAGTGAAAACGGTCCTGTGGGCCCCTCATGGCCACCCCCTGCATGAACATTGCCCCGGCCTGTCCATCAGCCCTCTTCTTTTTCTTCAGTTTGGTGTCCCTCAGGGTTTTTTTTTAAAAATAAGCATCTTATTTTTTCTCTTTTTTTATGCATAAACAGTGTACACACAAACGATCATCAACAAATTTGACAAAATACATATTAGAAAATTGTATAAAGCAGAGAACCGTATTTTTTCTACACTTACAAAGTTGTGTAAATTACTCGAAGATAGGTAGATATATATATGCCATCGTGCCAGCAAGTTCTACAGACACATATCTATACGACTGGCATATTTTTCAGCTTCATATCTTTTTTTTTTTTTCAAATATACGGTGTACTGTTGGAATTGAGGTTGTGTTCCTTCAGACTTACATTTGTATACAAAAAATTTAGCTAGCAGCATCCAGCCCTCTTCTTCCTTCACTCTGTCAGCCGGACCCTGCCTTCCCCCAGTGGTCAGTGTAGTCTCTCCTGACCTGTGGCTGTGTGATCATCGGGAAACCGACACTGCGTCCACCCGCCCACCCCATGACAAGATACCCTCCAACACTGCGTCCACCCGCCCCACCCCATGACAAGATACCCTCCAATACTGCGTCCACCCCGCCCACCCCCATGACAAGATACCCTCCAACACTGCGTCCACCCGCCCACCCCATGACAAGATACCCTCCAACACTGCGTCCACCTGCCCCCCCCCCCCCCCCCGGCCCCCCCCCCCCCCCCCCCCCTCCATAACAAGATATTCCCAAAACCGCGTCCACCCGCCCACCCAATGACAAGATACCCTCCAACACTGCGTCCACCCGCCCATCCCATGACAAGATACCCTCCAACACTGCATCCACCCGCCCACCCCATGACAAGAGACCCTCCAACACTGCGTCCACCCGCCCACCCCATGACAAGATACCCTCCAACACTGCATCCACCCGCCCCACCCCATGACAAGATACCCTCCAACACTGCGTCCACCCGCCCGCCTCCTCCCCCCCCACCATGACAAGATACCCCCAACTCTGCCTCCACCCGCCCGCCCACCCCCATGACAAGGTACCCTCCAACACTGCGTCCACCCGCCTCCCCCCCCCCCCCCCCCCCCCATAACAAGATACCCCCAACACTGCGTCCACCCGCCCCCCCCCCATGACAAGGTACCCTCCAACACTGCGTCCATCCGCCCACCCCATGACAAGGTACCCTCCACACTGCGTCCACGCCCACCCCATGACAAGGTACCCTCCAACACTGCGTCCCCCCCCCACCCCATGACAAGGTACCCTCCAACATTGCGTCCACCCGCCCACCCCATGACAAGGTGCCCTCCAACACTGCGTCCACCCGCCCACCCCATGACAAGGTACCCTCCAGCTGTCAACATGGCGAGAAACACCTCAGCTAGACACTGTTCAAATCCCGGTGATGGGAAATGCAATCAGTCCCCATCATCGTTTGTCCTCCTCATCAGAAGATGATCAAGACGATGACGCGTCTGCTTCCCGCTGTCCTTCAAACGGTGATCAGATAAAAGATGGGTTCCCTCATTGTCGGTCAGTGACTTGTCTGACTTGAACCTTGACCCCTTCTCCCTGCAGCCACAACCAGCGTTGTCCCTGACGATTCTTCCCCTGGTGACTCTTCCTTGTCCTCTAGATACCATCCGGTGCTTTCAGTGAGGTCTCTTCCCAACTCACGTCGTGTTCGAGCACCACAGTTTCTTCAATTGAAGCAATGTAGGGGTTTTTGACCGACCGAACAGAATGAACTATGACACAGACAGGATGAAAAAATGCAATACATAAAACATTTCTCATGCTATGGCATTGCCGATCCTTTGTTTCAGACATGTGTGATGTTGTGGCATACACCGAGTCTTGGTCCTTCACTCCTTGAACCGTGCACAATCATAGCTACCCTTTTCAAAAGGTTATCATTTCCCTCTGTTTCATGTGAATCAGTCTGATCGAGTTTGACACAGCGCTGTATATCCAGTGTGATGTTAGTTATTGAATCCTGTATGTCTCCTGTACCACAAGACATTGATGAAGTGTCCGCAACAGCAGCTAAACTCCAGATTAACAAACACATGACCAACTTCTTTCCCGTTTACTTCAAAAGCGGCCGATCGGATCTGAATTTACGTCGGGCTCTTAGCTTGGGTAAGTCAGATAATGTTCCTGCTCCTTTTGGGGAAAATTACCATACAGTAAGGAGTCCAAGGTTTGTAGACCACAAAGTTGAGTCTGTGTTCATATTTTCAAACGATGGGCAAATCATAAGAATTCCCATATTCTGGTCAGAAGTCTACTTCCATAGATCTAACACTTATTACACCAGGGTTAGTTTCGATCAGTTCACGGGATATAGAGGGTAGTCCTTTGGTCCACTAAAACTGCCAGAATATCAGCTGGGCGGAGAGGAAATTGAGTATAGGACAGTGGTTAAATTTTAGGAGTTTATTTGACTTAAAAGCGAAACTGAAAAAAAAAATGGACACAACACCATGTAAAGCCATGAAAAGCTCAAACTTTCTGAAACGTATCTGTAATCATCCTTGAGTTCACGATTCCTTAATTCTGGTGCAGCTGCCCTCGCCAGACATAGATCGACATACGGTCAGGAAATGTCTACCTCTGCCCCCAATACTTACTTGAAGAAATCACAGAACTTGGACAGCGAATCTGTCAATGGCCCTAGGCATTCCATGTCAGACATATATTGTGGAGTCGTACAGATTACGAGTTACATCGCTTGATCGAATGAACAAGTTAGCTGCGTCAAAGTTTGTTCTTAGACGAAATGCGATTGGAAATTCTGTTAAGAGAGAGAGAGAGAGAGAGAGAGAGAGAGAGAGAGAGAGAAGAGAGGAGAAGTAAGATCTGATCAGGACTATTCAAAAGGCGCAAAGAATGAAAAAAAAAACTTACAACAGTATCCGCTTCCGGTTTCGATGTATTTCTATTAGTGACGTTAAAGTGATGTTTGCTCCACTTATGAGCACTACGCCCTTACCATCGTGGGAACCAAACAAGTACTAGCTTTCATATACATCCTACTGATGTAACAAAGAATGAACATCAAAATGTTTTAACCACGTCAGTCAAAGCATGTTTAGCACAAAAATATTCTCATTATTTCATATTTACATAGATGGATCTGTTCTAGAGGATCGACGAGCAGGGTCTGGGTGAATTATTCCATCCCCAAAAAGTTGAGAAATCTGATCTTGGAAGTTTATCAACGTTCACGGCTGGACTCACCGCGATTGTTACGGCTTTGTCGTATCTGGTCGATCTTTTATGAATTTGCTCAGTGTTTTATCTAGTGTGGACTCTACATCAGTTTAGCAATCTATTTTCATCAGTAAGTCGTGAATGTAGTTTTTTTTTTTTTTTTAAATAAGGCATTTGATTCATTGCTTTCAAATGAGAGGAACGACCCTTGGTTTTTGTTGGATTCCTTCGCATTGTGGGATTATTTGTGATGAATATGCTGATCGTCTCACGAAACCGGGTAAGGAAAACATGTTAAAAAGTTGTTGAACAGCCATATTTGTTATCGTGAATAGAAATGTGCAGTGTTCCAGAAAAGGACACTCTCAGTCTGACAGCTTTTTCCTCCCCATTCCAACTTTTTTTTTCTTCTGAATCAAACGTTCGATGTCCTAAATGATTATCAGAGGTTTAGTGTTCAGGTTGTATTCAAATTCTCCAGCCACAAAATAAGAAATCGACTGCATTTGCAACGCGAAACCGACAGCTGAACTCATTTTACTCTGTTGTGAACAAATAGGACGGATTGTTTTTCCCCCATTTTGAAGTCATTGAAGATGTGTTGCCAGATTCAGATGTTACGTCCTTTCGGAAAATTCTGTTTATTTCAGAATGTTCTATTCTTACACTGGCCAGTCGTCTTTGACCTAGTTCAAACGGTCGTTCGTTGTCAGTCCTTTCCTTGTCACCCATCCTCACTCACCTGTTCCCCCCCTCCCTACCCCCCATCCCACATTGCTACATCCTTGGCCTACCCTGGTCTTTTTGTCTTGACCTGTTTGTAGTTCTGGCTCTGCTTTATTCTGTGGTCATTATTGATACACAGACTACATTCTTTCGGTGACTAAAATCATCAACGTCGATGAACAGACTATTGGTAGATGATAAACAGTAAACAAGTGGGGTAGTCTTTGCTCCCATAAGGAAATCTAACACAGAGTAACTTTTATTCAAGACTGGCACAGCCTTTTAATAGTAATGACTTGTAAGACCTTTGAACTTGCAGGGGGGGGGGGGGGGGGGGGGGGCCGGAGGGTTGAAGATGTAAAAAAACTGGGAACATGAAATTAAGAAAATATGAAAAACTCTTCACTGGCTGCATAAGGGAACCATCGCAATCCCTCTTAAAGGCAGATATATTTTTGTATTGCCTGCTCCGAGGCCTTTCGTCCGCTGGGTCGGAAACTCATCAGGGAGACACGGCTAGCTGTATCTGCGCTCCCGGCGTCAAATAGAGACACACCACAGTCCATAATACCGTGGTGTTCTCACCACCAAGGGTGCAAAAAAAAGAATCCAATAGCACCCCCGAAGCAGCCAGCGAAGAGTAGTAAAGTGGATCCTCAAGCGTAGGCTCAAAGATTGCCCCCTACATTTTTATACTATTGCATAATATCTGTAGTTTTTCAGCAACTTTTTTCCTCCCCACACACTTTCGTTTGGTTTCCTTTACTACTCTTCGCTGGCTGCTTCGGGGTGCTATTGGATTCTTTTTTGCACCCCCTTGGTGGTGAAAACACCACGGTATTATGGACTGTGGTGTGTCTCTATTTGACGCCGGGAGCGCAGATACAGCCAGCCGTGTCTCCCTGATGAGTTTTCCGACCCAGCGGACGAAAGGCCTCGGAGCAGGCAATACAAATATATCTGCCTTTAAAAGGGATTGCGATGGTTCCCTTATGCAGCCAGTGAAGAGTTTTCATATTTTCTTAATTTCATGTTCCCAGTTTTTACATCTTCAACCTCCTGCCCCCCCCCCCCCCCCCGCCCTCCTTAAGTTCAAAGTTCTTACAAGTTATTACTATGAAGACAATTTAGATGTTGTTGGCCTGCGCTTGTTTTCAAGTTTAAAAGGCTGTGCCAGTCTTGAATAAAAGTTACTCTGTGTTAGATTTCCTTATGGGAGCAAAGACTACCCCACTTGTTTACTGTTCCCTGCCTCATTTCATTTCCAATTTCGTATTGGTAAATGAGCCAATCAGCCAGATCTGTCCGCTCAGTCATGGGCATGTGGCACTGCTGTCAGTGTCGCTTCAGACGTTGATCCAGTGGGTGCCGCTCCTTTGTGATTTCTGGCCCACGTGCATTGGAAGTTACCTCCCTTTTCATGTTCGGTCCTTTACTTCTGCTGACCGTTCAAGGTTGAAGTAAAGCCCCACCTATTTTGAACCGAGCAACAAGGCGTAGTAAAGCCCCATCTATTTTGAACTGAGCAACAAGGCTTAAGTAAAGCCCTAATCTATTTGAAACTAAGCGACAAGGCTGAAAGAAAGTCTCCACCTATTTTGAACTGAGCAACAAGGCTTAAGTAAAGCCCCACCTAATTTGAACTAAGCGAAGGCTGAAGGAAAGCCCCACCTAATTTGAACTAAGCGACAAGGCTGAAAGAAAGCCCCACCTATTTTGAACTAAGCGACAAGGCTGAAAGAAAGCCCCCACCTATTTTGAACTAAGCGACAAGGCTGAAAGAAAGCCCCCACCTATTTGAACTAAGCGACATACAATATCTAGATCACCCAACTCGTCCTCCCCTTCTTACACTGGTAGGATTATACTGCACTTAAAGGAGGAGAAGAAACCCTTCCAGAGGAAAAAGAAAACATGTCTCGGAAGGTCTTCAGTTAAATCTAACCCTCTCTCTCTCTCTCTCTCTCTCTCTCTCTCTCTCTCTCTCTCTCTCTCTCTCTCTCCCCACCCCCCATACCACCCCCCATCAGCCGTACTGGTGATGGTAAATCGTGCTGTGGCCATCACGATGGATGTTAACATAACAGCACGCGTCATTTAAACAAAAGCAGTCTGGAGGATAAAATAGTGCTGACTACATATTATTATTGCCCTCCCCCCCCCCCCTCGCACGCACGCGCGCCCGCGCGCGCACGCACCACACACACACACACACACACACACACACACACACACACACACACACACACCACACATATCTCCCGTCCACACCCTACCCCCTTTTCCCCCATCCCATCGCCTCCCCTCTCTTCCTCCCCCCCCCCTCCCCCCCCCCCCTCCCCCCCCCCCCCCCCCCCCCCCCCCCCCCCTCCACTCCCTTCCCGTCCCCATGTCATGTGACAATAAGTCTTCCGGCTTGTGAAATTCTTGTCTTAGGACGGACCTCCGCCCCCCTTCCCCCGCCCGTCTTCCTTACACTTTCTCATCTCCCCCCCCCCCCCCCTCCTCGCCCTTCCCCATAACAGATGGAATATTATTTCAGTGCTGTCACTGGGGCTGTACCCTATGCTGTCAGCGGGAAATCCCTTGTGTCCGGTTTTTTGCCGCCGAGGTGAAAGTTCTGTGCATTTGTTCCGACGCTGATTTATTAGCTCCTGTTGCTGTTTTCTTTCTTCCCGCCCACTGTGCCCAAGTTGTGACAGCGTGGACTGTTTGTTTTAGTCACTATTCCAAAGTTGTCATGGCGTGGACTATTTTTTTTATTCACTGTTCCAAAGTTGTGATGGCGTGGACTATTTGTTTTATTCACTGTTCCAAGGTTGTGATGGCGTGGACTGTTTGTTTTAGTCACTATTCCAAAGTTGTCATGGCGTGGACTATTTGTTTTATTCACTGTTCCAAAGTTGTGATGGCGTGGACTATTTGTTTTATTCACTGTTCCAAGGTTGTGATGGCGTGGACTATTTGTTTTATTCACTGTTCCAAGGTTTGTGATGGCGTGGACTGTTTGTTTTAGTCACCATTCCAAAGTTGTCATGGCGTGGACTATTTGTTTCATTCACTATTCCAAAGTTGTCATGGCGTGGACTATTTGTTTTATCACTATTCCGAAGTTGTCATGGCGTGGACTATTTGTTTCATTTACTATTCCAAAGTTGTCATGGCGTGGACTATTTGTTTTATTCACTATTCCAAAGTTGTGATGGCGTGAACTAGTTGTCTGCTCGCTATGCCAAAGTTGTGATAGCCTGGACTAGTCTGTTCGCTGTGCCAAGGTTGCAATGGGATACGTGGAGAGAGAGAGAGAGAGAGAGAGAGAGAGAGAGAGAGAGAGAGAGAGAGAGAGGAATCGCTTTCAGTACAAACAGCTTCCCAGTCTTCTGGAAGTTCTGTTTTTAAGAATTTGCATTGTGTCTGAAAGTTGATTCTCCCCATTGTCTTTCACATGCCCATCAAACTGCAAGCCAGGTGGTTCCAAGCAGGTTGAAATCAAAGGAATGGGACTATTTGGGGGGCTGCCACCTGGCGTAAAGATAGGGGGTCACGGGGTGAGTGCAAATGCCTGAAATGTGACGTCAGCTAAGGGGAAGGTCATGTATGTACAGACTGTTAGTGATGTCATTGGTGGAAATCCCCCAACACGAGGGAGATAACTGGTGGGGAGGTGTTCTTTGGATCAGTTTTCAGTTCAGCATGAAACGCTAGCTCAAACTTATGGCAGGCCTCGAAACGCGTACATGGATGAAACAGTGATTTATTGCAAAATCCTACTTGTGGCGTATGGCCAATAGAAAGGAAGTCAACAATGGACGAATCTCGCAGCCGCCATTTGCAATGATAATTATCAACTGAATTCACAAAGAAGGAAAAAAGAAAAAGAGAGAAAAGGAAGACGAAGTTGAAACAATTTATCGTCAAATGCAAATTCTGTCCGTTCAGAATCGTTCCATCTTCAATAATTATGAGCGACAGAAATGTTGGCTTAATGGACTTAGAGGGTAAAGAGGAAAT
>JADBJO010009805.1:72230-74730 GCA_016801955.1 Conus betulinus
CGGTCACACCGCTACATACCCATCGTCCGCATACCACGGCGAAAAAAAAAAAAAAAAAGAAAGAAGAAAGAAAGAAAGAAATTGCCCTAGGGTGGAAGAACGGTCTCCACGTGTTCACATCCTTTTGCGTCGAGGATTTTTTTTGGTTGGTGTGTGTGTGTGTGTGTGTGTGTATGCGAGCGCGCGCTCGCGCGCGTGCGTGCGTGTGTGTGTGCGTGCGTGCGCGTGTGTATGTGTGTTTAGTGTGTGTGTGCGTGCGTGCGTGCATGCGTGCGTGTTTTAGTGTGTGTGTGTGTGTGCATGCGTGCGTGCGTGCGTGCGTGTGTGTGTGTGTGTGTGTGTGTGTGTGTGCGTGTGTGTAACAGCGAAGATATGGATGCAGCTATGGATGGATTATTTTACCCACGAGTTCTCAAAATTCCTTCTGTTTTTTTTTCGGGCACTTTGCCTGAAGTGTGGCCAGTGTCCCCAGCAGCTCGGTGTGTGGTCGCTCCACGGCACAGCAGATGATGGGGAAGATGGGAGATTTATCAAACCATGTTTAAAGACAACCCTGCCATGCATGATACCTCACACAATACGTAGTGCCATCTTAGAACGAACACACACACACACAACACACACACACACACACACACACACACACACACACACACGTACACGCACGCACACGCACGCAGCACGTACGCACGCGCACACACACAGACACACACACACACACACACATACACACACACACACACACACACACACAGGGACGGAGGGGAAAGAGAGAGACAGAGACAGACCGACAGACAGACAGTCTTTTCAGCACCCATATATATGAATATCTGCGCCCATACGTACGGGCACGATATTTCCTTATGGACAGCAGAAAGTGTTGCAAAATGCCCAACAACGCAAATACCATGACGTGACGAGCCTTCAAGGTCAAGGGAGTAAGAATACCCATCATGCTGTCCACCAGTCAGAACACGCTGTTCTTTACGGTGCTCGAGGGGGAGAAAATAACGGCGGTTCTTGATTAGAAAAGTTGTCTTAGTTCTGTAGCCCTTAATAAGGACAACGTTTTTAATCTTCAGCGTGTTGAAGAGTAAGCGGACTTTCAGCGAGAGGAAGCTAAACCAAAGACTGAGCAGTTTAAGATTTATTTTTTCATGTCTAACTCTTCTCTCTCTCTCTCTCTCTCTCTCTCTCTCTCTCTCTCTCCCTCTCTCTCTCTGTGTGTGTGTGTGTGTGTGTGTGTGTGTGTGTGCACTACCTGTGTGTGTGTGTGGCGATTGGGCACAGAGCCTAATTCGCCGAGTGTTTTGTCAATTTCGCCTTGCGACTGACGATCTACACTTGACGCAGCGTAGTGCAGCAGTCCCCTGTAACCGAACGAGTCTGTCCAGTGTTTTGTGAATAGTGGCGCTCGATTTGCCGGAAGTGTAATGACGATCTACACAGTGGAAACGACGCATGCGCAGTGCAGCAGCGCAAGTCGAGTAGGTCGGAACGGAGACTGTCCCAGACTGTCTGCGTCGTCGTTCGTTGGTTTCATTCGTTTGGCGGTCTTTTTAAACCAAACATTTGTCCCTGGACTTAGCCCGCCTGCACTCCTTCAGCTTTCAGTCCAGTCTGTTCTGTGTCCACAGACTGTACTTAGCCACAGTCTGTTCTGTGTCCACAGACTGTACTTAGCCAGTCTGTTCTGTGTCCACAGACTGTACTTAGCCACAGTCTGTTCTGTGTCCACAGACTGTACTTAGCCAGTCTGTTCTGTGTCCACAGACTGTACTTAGCCCGCCTGCGCTCATTCAGCGTTCAGTCCAGTCTCCGCCTTGGCTTAAGCTGCGTCAGACCATCTGACCTAGGCTAGAACACCAAGGCTACATCAAAATGTTGTTATGCTCTGCATAGTTTTGCTGGGATTGTCTTCAGGCGTGACAAGCTCCTAGCATAACATTATCGGTCTCCAAAATCCCCCGAAGTCGGAGTGTGGCTGCCCACGTGGCGGGGTAATCAAAATCGGTCACACACGTAATGTTCTCATCCCCAGCTGATGCATTTGTACCATAGTGTTCAAGTATTTCGGCTGTTGGGATGATCCCTGGAGTCTTTTAGCCAGGGGACGACAACAACAGTCCAGTCTGTTCTGTGTCCACAGACTCCGCGTTATTGGCGCTTCCCTGATGATTAGAACGGCTGGCATGTAAAATATGATATATGTTTCACGTCGTGCATGACACACCCCCCCCCCGCCCCTTCTCCTTTCCTACACCCCTCTCTTCCCCTCCACCCACACCACTCCCATCCCCCCTCCTGCCAGTCAAATACAGAACGAACGTTGGTGGATGACACGGCGATGTTGTGATGCATGTATCATCATGAACAGCGAAACGCTGCGTGTTACGTGATGTGCTGTTGCATTTAGCCCCTTGATCCGTTCATCTTTTTTTTTTTTTTTTTTTTTTTTTTTTTTTTAAACAGTCATGTAGTGGAACAGTTTCAGAGAGAA
>JADBJO010009806.1:0-12500 GCA_016801955.1 Conus betulinus
GAGGAGAGGAGAGGGAGAGAGAGAGAGAGAGAGAGAAAGAAGAAGAAGAAGACTGGAGAGAGAAGGCTTTTTTCGCAATCAATAAACCCCCTCATTGTGTCCATTGCGGTGGACATAAAAGACATTGCCACCCCCGCGCCCCCCCCCCCCCCACACACACGGCATATCACAAAGCCACCACACAGCCAGACGCCCCATGTGCGGCATGGGGATCAAATTAATGTAGGTCACTTCAAACAAGGCCACAAGAGGCGTGTTTTGTTCAGCAGTTCAGATTTTGGCGGCGTTGATCTCCTGTTTGCTATGGCGCGACCAATCCGGGCTTGATGTTCAATGCGTGGCATACCCAATCGTCCCATACGAAAGGCCCACCACAGTTCAAATCCAGGCGACATGTTTGCAGAAAGACAGAAGATTTTTTTTTCGCCCCTAGAGCTGCCCTGTTAGATTAAGTGTATTAGTGAAGTCTTGGACATGTAACAACCGCGCCGCTGAAAAACTGCCGTGCCTGTGCACACACACACACACACACAACACCGAAACACACACACAACACAAACACACACACACACCACGCAAACACGCATATACACATGCACACCACACACACACAAACACACCACACACAACACCACACACCACACACACACACCAAACACACATAAACATGCACACATGCACACACACACTCACACACCACAACACACACCACACAACACACACACACACACCACACACACACACAACACACACACAACACACACACAACACACACCACACACACAACGCGCGCACGTGAAAGATGAAAGGAAGGTACCACAAACATCTTGGTTTGTACTGATTTTTGTTTATCTGTTGTGACCGATGCAAGTTCGTTTTTCTCTTCTTTTCTTCTTCTTTCTTAGCTGTCCCACCTTCAACCAGTTGAAGATTATGACACTAAAGAGGGTTCCCGGGTTTAATATAACAATATATATATGAAGATGCTGCCTGGATCATCAGCTTGAAGTGGTGCGGGGAAAGGGAAGGAAGAAAGGCTTGGATATAAGGGAAAACTCCACCTAATATAATAACACATAATCATTCTCTCTCTTCTCTCTCCTTCTTGTAATTGTGTGTAATGTGTGTGTGTGTGTGTGTGTGTGTGGTGTGTGTGTGTGTGTGTGTGTGTTAATACCAATGCACTTCACAGTAACTGACAGAACAACTGGGTCTGAGCCGGCGAGAATCAGTTTTCGTTTTTTCTTACATCAGTTCCCCCAAGTCTCAATGATTCTTAAATGATCAAAGAACTTATCAGGACAAACTAACCACAGTTTACAGTCTTTTCAAACGTCTTCACACAAAAACAAGCCAGCGAACAAACAAAAAATACTGTAGAACACACGCACGCACGCACGCACGCACGCACGCACGCAACACACACACACACACACCACACAACACACACAACACACACACACACACACACACACACACACACACCACACTCGCTCGCACACACACAATGTGCTACAGTTCGACAGCCCACACAATTTCTACCCTCAACTCAGACCTCTCGCGCACTATGCAAACAAAAAAAAAAAAAAAAAAAAAAAAAAAGCAGGCAAGTCGCCAGAGGAATGGGTTCCCCACGCAGCTAGCAAGTCATTCAAAAATGTCTCAGGTCTTTTCAGAGCGCACCACTCTAGGTTTCACGTTGAACAAGGAGTATCTGACCTCATCATTCGTCATCACACCCAGTTTGCCTAAAGGGCGTATGATAAAAGAAAGATAATACAGAAAAGAAGGAAAGAAAGAAAGAAACAGACAAACAGACAAAAGAAGAAGTGTCCCCAAATTTCCCCCAAATTAGCCTTTGCAACCAAAACGTGTGGTATAGAGTTTGGGACAAAGCCTTGACAAACAAACCGATAGGGTAGGGCGGGAGGGGGGGGGGGGGGGGGGGGGGGGGCGAAGAGCAGGGGGGGGGGGGGGTGGGGGAGTGGGGAGGGGGTGGGGGGGGGGGGTTTTGGGGGGGGGCAAAGTGTCACAAGAGGGGACCGGCGATCATGTTTAAATCACCATTGAAGGAAAGGGATATAAAATCAACAAAACACGGTACAAAGGACCACAGGACACCCTCCACCACTCAGCACACACACACACACACCGACACACACACACACACACACACCTTTCTACACCCACACACTATTTATAGGTTTGTTGTTGTGTTGTTGGTCAGTCTACTCGATTTTTTCCAAAACAGAATTTTGCATTCAGGACACATTGCCGGTTGTTTGTTGTGGGTCTCTCGGCCTCTCTCGCCCTCTCATCTCTCCTCTCTCTCTCTCTCTCTCCTCTCTTATCCCCAAGGAGGGGTTTTTTATTCGAAAATAGGGTCACACAATTCATCTTAAGTAAAGATAAAAAAATCAACAAACCACAAACAAATAATAAAGAAGAACAAAAAGCGGAGAGAGAGAGCACCACGAGAATTCTTGCAGTGACAAACTTTCTGTTCCTGGAGAGATCATCCTGGCGTTTTACCACAGATTTTGATGATCACTGATAATACTAATAACAAATAATAATAACTAATAACACTAAACAAGACATAATGATAACAAATGATAAGATGGAATATGATGATATGTCACGGCAACAACAATAATAATAACGACAACAGTAATAAGAATAGCTTCAGACAACTGCTCTACGGTGCATTATGACTACGGACAAGTACATGTATACAGCACACATTATACGCTGCGTACATGTTACATTTCCATCAAATTTAACATCTACACGCCAAAATGCACCGAACAAACTATGCATATACAAAACAACATAAACATTTACGCCTCATACACATTTTTTTTTTTCCGCATTCGCCGCTGCGTACATACATATTATATACATTAAGACACAATCTCAACATCAAACTTACCTACACACACACAACACACAAACACAAACACACACACCAACACACACACACACACACACACGCACACACACAACACACATAAATTATATATACTTATAGATATATAATATTGAATTATAAACAAAGCTTGCTCTTATGTCTCAGATTATAGAAATAGTGGGGTGATAAGCCTTCATATCTGCAGTGGTAGATGATTACTGCCTAACTGGACAGTATGTGCTTGAGTGGGTGAATGGGGGAATAAAAATGCTTCTAAATGCTTTCAGCAATGATACCGGGAGACCATCTCCATGGGGAGGAAGCTCACTAACATATAAACTCTGGTCAGATACGGTATTTCGAAAACCTGGCACCAGGAGTTATATGTTAGTGAGCTTTTCCCCATTGGAGATGGTCTCCCGCTTTGGAGACTAATAAGCTTGCTGAAGGTTCATTTTGAGAAGCATTTATTTATTCCCCATTCAACCCACTCAAGCACATACTGTCAGTTAGGCAGAATCATCTACCACTGCAGATATGAAGGCTTATCACCCCCCCCTATTTCTATATAATCGGAGACATAAGTTTCATTATGTATATATATATATATATATTTTTTTTTTTTTGTCCAGATGGACATGCCACACCTGATCTATCGCTGAGAATAGAGATGAACCTTAGGCCAGATTTAAGAGAGGCGAGGGAGTAAGTGAGTGTTGGAGGGTGTCTAGAGTGCGCTCTATTTATCGCTGGGACTGGGAAAAGAGGGTCTGTGTCCGTCAGGGTCTTATTTGCCTTATGAGGGTATCTGAGAAGTCAGTGTTTTAACCAGCAAAAAAATGGTACCCCGCCTTGGCTTCAGGCTGTGTGTCAGGCCAAATGACATAGGCTAGAACACCAAGGCTACATCAAAAATGGTGTTATGCTCTGCATAGTTATGCGGGGATTGTCTTCGTTGTGACAGCTCGCCTCCTAGCATAACATTCTCAGTCTCCAAAAGCCCCCGGAGTCGGAGTGGAGCTCCTGTTGCGGGTAATCCCTCGCGTCAATGGTCCTCGGTCTCTGACGTGGCGGGCGTAATCAAAAACGGTCACACACGTAATGGTCTCATCCCCCAGCCGGATGCATTTGTACCATAGTGTTCAGTACTTTGGCTGTTCGGATGATCCCTGGGTCTTTTAGCCAGGAAGACAACAACAACAACAACAGCAATGGTACAATACACCAAAGTATGATACAAGGCGACACGATACAACACAAAACAATAAAAAAAAAAGGAAATAAACATACCGTGACGAGAGTTGCGAGTGGGTCGGTGGTGTTTTTCTAGGGGAATGATTAAGAATATGTTCTCTACTAGAGGTTATTAAAGTTTTACCTCCACCCTCTCACTTACTAGTTACGGAAAGAGCAACTTTCTGGTACCAGTCATTGAAAGAAAAATTTTAGTTTTTTCTCGGGTCTATTAAAACTACTCAAGAGTGGCTCAGGAATAATTCTCCTTAGGCTTGTACACTTAAAGGTGCTTGTAGCTCCGAGAGACAGAATTAGAGATAAGTTCAAACATTCAATACTAAATGAACAACAAACAACTGATATAAGTGCCTTATCGCACATCAACTTTACTGGCACAATACAAGGGTGAAATATTCAAATCAATTTCACTAATTCAGTCTGACTGACTCCCCCCCCCCCCCCCCCAACGTTCTCTCATCATTGAGAGAGGGAAAGCTATGGATGAGTTGAGTTGGAGTCCATTGGAATGTAAGAACTTATCTGATGTTGGAGAGGAGTGTGGATGTCTCTCTAGTTGCTAGTGACTGGTCCACCCTTTCTTTAGGCAGGCTGATCTTGGGGTGCTGTCTCTCAGCTGGGCTGATAACAAGGACACCCGGGGTAATGTAGGAAACCCAGGCTCTGAGCAACAAAAAGAGAACCTGGTTGTAGTTAAGTAGCTGAGAGCCTGGCTTGTCAAGTTCTCACACTTGCCCTCTTGCTTTTCAATAAATGTGTGAGATCTCAGCCGACAAGCTGTTAGACGAGCATAAATATACCATCATATTTATTAGTCTCCAAATTTCCCCCAAACTTTGAGTGGATTTTAACAAGGGATAGGAGACAGTAAAATACCATGCTAAACAAAGAAACTCAACCAACTCTTCAATTTTTTTCCTGTACGTTAGGTTGAGGTCACTTGGAAAGGCACTCAGCCCGAGTACACATGTTGATAAGACTTACAGTCACCTACCACAAAGCATACCAACAATCAAACAGTATTCATAAATCAACTTAACAGTTTTCACCTAGTACCAGGCATGCTGCTGTTTCAGGTCAGAATTTATCATTCAGTTGTCAACTTTAACAGATAGTATTGATCAAATACTGACAAAAGTAGATTGTTACCAAAGAATGTTATCAGCCATCTTACCAGTGTTTAACCAACTGTGTGACAAACAATTACAATAGAATACTCCTTCATCATCTTGATAGATGTTACCAAGTATTGGCAGCCATTGCACTTGTACTGCAAAAGAAAACCACATGGCATACATACAATCAATGCATAGTCTCAAATTTTAGAAAAACATAGTTTTCAACTTACAGTTCTCCTGGTTGGACCAGTGAGTCTTTACCACAGGGGTGTCTCAGAATGGAAGATATGATCTTTCCCAATCTGGCTGTTTTTCTGTTTTCCCACTGGTGTCTGATCAGTCTTACAGTCGTTCTGATTGGCACCCTCTCAAGTGAATTGGAGGGATCGAGTTTCTCCTTTTTTAGTCTGTTAAAGCTACACATTCAGGTTCCGTTTTTTTGCGGTTTGCTTGGTGTCTCAAAAGACAAAGAAAATGGGAAGGGTGGTTGGTCATCCCCCACCACCTACAGTGTGAGAAAATGTGTAGAAGATTCGAGAACGCTCTAGCTTAATGATTGCTGTTGATTTTATTTCGCCTCATGTTTCATTGACAGGGTGGGGTGCCCTGGCCTGCTGGGTGTGTCACATATGTGCAAGTTGTGCCATTGGCAATTGCATCACTCCACAGGCAGAGGGTAGAACACACACGCACAATTTCACAAGGCAGAGTGTGCATAAACAAGTGAAGGACAAAAGCGCAAGGGAGGTGTTGGAAAGTGAAGGAGAGAGAGAGAGAGAGAAGAGAGAGAGAGAGATATATAGAGAGAGAGAGAGAGAGACCCTTGGTGTCTCTGATCTATTCAAAGGATGGAAGGGAAGAAAAAGTAGATGGGAGACATGGTGCAGCAAAGTGACGTCACCTAGTGACGTTACCCTTTCTCCAAATTAATGTTTGCCAAAGCCTCAGGGAGCTCCCCACAGACTTCGGGGCGAGTGAAGGTGGGGGAGGGGGGTGGGGGGGGGTGGGGGTGGGGGGGTGGGGGGGAGGAGTTTGCAAGAGGTGAGGGGAGAAAACGGAAAGTTGACATATAGTAGTCTTTCATTGCCGTTTGTAAGACAAAGACACAGAGAAAAGAAAGAGGGGGTGGAAGGTGGGGGAGTAAACAAAGAGGATGGGGGTGGGGTTTTTGTTTAGGACAGTTTGGTTGTCATTTGTCATGTCACACATACCACAATATAATAGAAAAGAATGTGATACTGTACAATATAATACAATGTATGGTATGATATAGTACAATATCAAAATGTCATATATATATATCCAAAATATAAAGCACAACAAGAACAAGTGTCCCGGTTATAGTTGAAATTTTCGGCTTTATTGCCTTCATCAGCAAATGACATCCTCCCTGAGTGCCAGCAGGTAAGGTATTTCAATATGACGTAATATAGAACAAATTACGTACTAGAATGATGCGTTAACTCAATATATCACATGACAATATATTATATATATATATATATATATATTGTCATGTAATATTGTATAACACATCACACGACACAACAGCAATTAAGACATTTCAAGAACAGGGTGCAGAGAACAGGCAACTCTACCGATGCAACCGGAAACGGTGACACGTCAAAACAGACAGTGAGCGAAAATGTCACACTGGCGTATAAAATAGACCAAATCAGAAATGTGCGTTCTATTTTTAGAAGGCGCATCCTTGATTCGTCACGATGAAAACGGGCGAGGAAATGTTAACATTGTGACACCTCTGTCCTTCACACACACACACACACACACACACACACTCTTAATGCTTCCTAGCCCCCTCCCACCACCATCCCCCTCGCTTTTTTTTTTTTTTACCTTGGATGGAGCGACAAATCAGAGACGTGCCTCCCCCCCTGTGTGTGTGTGTGTGTGTGTGTGTGTGTGTGTGTGTGTGTGTGTGTGTGTGACGATGAATGAAAAAAAGAAAGAAGACAATAAAGATAATGATTTTTAGTTGAGAAGGAGAGAGAGGAAGAGAAAGAAACTAATAACCAAAGGATTGAGAACAGGAGCACAAAGAAGAGGAAGAACTATGCAACACACAAGCTTTATTTGTCGCTCCTGGCAAAGATGTACAACCGGATCGCTGTGTGTCGGTTTGTTTGTCTGTTTGTCAGCAGATTACGTAAAACCTACAAAACTGTTTTAAACAAAACTCGGTAGAAAGACGAATGTGGTCCTAGATTGAATCAAGTAAATGCTGATGCGGATCCGTACAGCAGTCCGATTAAAAGAGCAGATCCAGGATCCGTTCGACTTTGGCAGAGATCTGCACCCTCCAGAATTCCCTATGTTTAAAGCACAAGGACAGATAAGCAAAAAAACAAAAAACACAAAAACAAAAACAAAAGTGGGGGGGGGGGGTGGGGGGGGGTGGTGTGGGGGGGGGGTGGGGGGTGGGGGGGGGGGGGTGGGGGGGGGGGGGGGGGGGGGGGGGGGGAGAAAGAAGAGGTGGTATAAGTAGAACGAGAAGGAATTGACAGAAAGAAGAGGAAAAGAAGAATAAGAGTAGGACAGAACTCCCTTTCCTTCTCCCCGTCCCCCTCCTCAACCACACACACACACCACACACACACACACAGTCACTCTTACAGAACAAGAACAAGGATTTGATTTGTTCAGACACAGGAACGTCAAAAAGTGGCGAGTACGCGCGATGCTCAAACGTTACAGAGCTGTTCTTTTGGCGTGGTCCGTTCTATTTGAGGCGGGAGGAGCCACTCCCTCGCTCTTTGCGTGTGTTTGACCATCCCTTTCAATTCCACGCCATGGCTGGGAACAGTGTGGGGGTGATGGGTGAGGCGAGGGTGGGGAGAGGAGGAGGGGAGGCGAAGGGGACGGGGAAGAAGGAGGATGGGGGTGGTGGGTGGGGGAGGGAGGGATGGTGGGAGAGTTGGTTCGCCAGTGATAGGGCGGAGCGATCGACCCCCTGAGGAGAGAGAGAGAGAGAGAGAGAGAGAGAGGGAGGGAGTGGAGGGGCAGACTGAGAGAGTGCGTCCCTTTTCCAGCCCTTTTCAGTCGCTGCGTTTCGTTTCCGTTTCTCTCTCCTCTCTGTTCCTCCTGCACACACACACACACACACACACACACACACACACACAGTGTCTTAAAAAAAGACAATCCGGAGGCAAACTCCTCATTCTAACACCTCCCACCGTTTTAAAAGGCCCGCGCGCTGTTTTGAAAGGGTCATAAACTATTCAGGCCCTCAACCAGGCCCCTGCCGTGTCCCCCCAACGTTAGCCCTTCAGGAACCGAAAGACTTGTCAGGACGTCCACGGCACGCTGAAAGGCGCTTCAGACATCTTCGTATCATCTTCTTGTAACCATCTGCACCAAAGTAGGAAACAAGAGCTTTCTGACCCACAAAATTTGCATAATGATGGCATTCACAAAAGATAAGAAACAGCATTATTCCACCACTTCAGGTAACACTATGGAGTATTTTTGATAATGTTCCCGGAGATTGTGATATTTTCCTGATGTTGTTTTCGTGAAACGATTGCAGTTATTACAGCCTCAATTTTCAAGAATCTGACACCAGAGAAAAACAATTGTAAACACTTCTCACACTGTAGCTTCTTTAAATTGTAGCTTTTTTTCAGCAAGAGAGACAACAGTTTCTTTATTTTCCTCCGCTCAGGTTATACACGAGTTGAGAAGACGAAAAATGTTGGCAAAGGACAGACAACTTTTCAACAGCCATTCCTCTTCTCAAAATGACATTTGCTCATGATGGACCTCACATCCTTCTGGGTGAAGATTTGTAGATGGACGGTTTTGTGATCTGGAGGAACCTGGTTGTGCTAGATCTGCTGGACGCCTTTCTTGACCCTGCCAACAAGCAGTGAAGAGACAAGAGTGAGGAAAGAAGCGGAGTGTGTGAGGTGGGAACCCTGAGCGGTACCAGTGTAAGGCTACCAGGATCCCAGTCTCTGCTACACCTGCTTGGAATGCTCTCCTTCAGTGCACAACTTGTCGCCTGTGATTGTAAAGGGAAAGAAAAGAGGTGAGAGAGTATTTCTATCACGTGTTGTTAGGCCTATATGCAACCAGATGTGTATGGCCAAGTACAGCGAACCATGATATAGGGTTTTTTTTTCCCATAATGTTTCTGTCAGCCTGACTGTTTGTGTAAAAGATAACTCGAAAACAGCGGGAAGATTTTGATACTTTTTTTTCTTCCTGTTTTCAAGACACTGAAATGAGGATAAAGAAGAAAATGAGCAGACACACACCAGATTAAGAAGTAAAGGGAAGATCTAAGCGTAGATGAGCTATTGACTGAGGACGATTGTTGTTGTTGATCGTTGTTGTTGTTGAAGTTGTTTTGAGAGTTTGTATCTTAACGCATGTTGATTGTGACATGGACTGGAGGTAGAAGAGAAGAAACACTGAGCCGAGAAAAAGACTCAGATGTCATTGTGAAGTTTGGGTTTCATCCTCAGATTTGATGTCTATATTGCTCGTCCTCGTCGTCGTCGTCGTCCTCCTCCTCCCTCCTCAGCGTTACACAGAAAAGTAGTTTACACTGATGTCAGAAAAGTACAAAAGTACGTTTACGTAGATGTTTTCATACGTCATTTCCTATAGTATTTATTTGTTTTTCTTTTTATGTCACAAGTCCTGAAGACGGTCTATTACCGAAACGTTGTTGAGAGTTGTTCTGTTTTTCTTTCTTTCTTCTTTCTCTCTCTTTTTTTTTTATCTTCTGAGAATCCTCAAAGACATTTATCATTTTTTACGGAAGATCTGCGGTCAACTATCTGTTTTACAAAAGTAGGTCTACCGCGAAATCAAAACAACAACAGCGGATTGGTAGATTTCTTTATACTGTTGATTCCCTTTTTGTTTTGCTTTGTCTTTTGTTTGTTTCGTATCTACGTTAATTATCAGTTGCTTGGATGATGTAGATCTATAGGTCAGGTATCTGCCAAGTTTCACTAAGTCAGTCTCAACACACAGCTCCCGGAAATGGTACGAAGTTGACAAAAAGTAATGAGTTGACAAGTTATATGGGTATGTGTCGCCGATTATCGAACATTTAGGTACCTAGTCCCCCCTCCCCTTCCCCCCACCCCCATTCTTCTTTTTTTTTTGTCTCATCCTTCATGTCTGCCAGTGGTGTTAGTCTCACATGGCTCATTATGGCTCCCCAGAGCTGGATAAAAAAAGCATTACTATTTGTTTATCTATCATTGTCTTGTTGAAGTGAAATATCGTTTTGTTACCCCCAAACATAACTGGACCCAGGTTTGCGCTGTGGGCAGTCCCAGTACTAGCAATCCTCATGGCAACAGTCAATATTCAATCGTCATGCGGCAACCTTCCAGAGAAGACTCCGCGCTGCTGCCGTGTCAGTTTCAAAATGTTCAGGGATGCCTGTGTTTGGATCCACCATACACAGGAGACCACCTGCTGTGTCCCTCCCCCGCGCCCCCACCTCCCTGCCTTCCCGTTCTCCAGAAGGTGTTGCCAAATCCATTTCAACGACAGTTCCGGTAATACGTGCCGGTACCGACGGATATTAACGAATTCATCCCCACCGTGCATGTCAAGGGAAATCGACATGTGAGATCACAACAAGTGCGGCACACGAAAGGACACAGAATTTGCGATTTTAACAAACAATGTTTAAAGAGAATAACGGTGATTAAAGTGCTACTGCAGATGTTCTCCTGTAGTCCGAGGCTGCATGGCAGGGTTGTGCTCTACGCTTCCTTTCGGACGATATCTTGGCGTCAAGCGAGCTGTGAGACTCAGACATCTGTAGAGCTGGTCGGGGGGGGGGGGGGGGGGGGGGGGGGGGGAATTTGAGGAAACCCTGTCAGAGACGGCCTTCGCTGAGCGGACGTAACTCGGCTCCGTGGTTCCAGCTTTCCCGTTTTAACCCATAGCTCACTCGGTTGTGTCGGGGAGACAGGCAGATGGGGCCAAAAGATCTCACTGGTGAATGCCACTGACTGGAACTGAAACCCGAATCTCCAAACTCACAAGCACCGCCTGCCTGTTTTTCATTTTGAAAATAATCGTTTTTTGCTGGCTTATTTTTGTAATCAGTTTAATTAATCACTCAACTAAGTATTTGACCAAATAATTGATCAAATATCAATCGATGAACCGATCAAACGACCAACCAGTTAATTAATTAATTGATCGATCGATGTATCAACCGACCAACCAACCAGCCAGCCAACCAACCAAGCACCCAAGCAACCAAGCAACCAACCAACCAACCAACCAAGCAACCACGTAAGCAAGCAAGCAAGCAAGCAACCACCTATTGATTAATAAGCGAATAAATTAATCAATCAATCAATTGATCAGTTAATTAGTTGATTAATTCTGTTTTGTCCTCCTAGTAGTCAGCTGATGCGGTTCTAGGACTACCTGCACGCTATGATGCCTCTGTCACAAAGCAGACAACTGAAACTGTAACTTGCTGTGTTCGTCGACGGTCGCGTAAATTATGTTTTGCAGATAGAGAGATGGAGTGCGAGAAGAGCCTTACCATCATGTGCCTGTGTTGGAGAGGGCTGCTGCCGTTGCTGGTGTTGCAGCCGTTGTCGTTGTTGCCATCGACGCTGGCAGCGCCAGAACTGCGTCATCTGTCCAACCACGTCTTCTGATGTCGGGAAAGGTAAGATTTCTGGCAAGATGCTGGGAGATAGATACTGTAACCACTTACAAACTGGTGGGGGGGGGGGGGGGGGGGGGGGGGGGGGGGGGGGGGGAGAGAGAGGGGAGAGAGAGAGAGGGGGGGGGTTGTGGTTATGGATTTAGTAGCAAGGACAGGGAAAAAAGACAGGCAAAGGCAAGACAAAATCTTTGTATAATATTTTTCGCAGCAGACACCACAGATTTTCTTCTCCATCGCGGCCTGTCCTCTGCTTCCCGCAGGAGTTCTGGCAGCCTGGAGTTGGTCCATTCCATCACGTTCTCTTCCGACAGCTCTTTCTCTGCCTGCCTTTCTTCCTTCAAGCGTGTCTTTGTAGGATTGTCTTTGCCAGCGAGTCGTGTCGTGTCACGCGGCCAGAACACACCATCAAGCTTTTTTCTCCTCTTGGCCGTAGCCAAGAGGGGTTCCTGCGGTCCTGTCAGTGTGGTCACCTGCTCTCGGAGAGGGTCGTCGGTTCTGCGCTGTGTCCAGGAGATTGACGTTGTAGAAGTTAAAG
>JADBJO010009806.1:17500-20000 GCA_016801955.1 Conus betulinus
AATTTGTTCGTTTTAGGCAGTTGCCCGTCCTGAAGGGGTGCAAGTGGATGCAATCATAGTAGCACCATGACAACTACACACAGGAATAGCTGTGTTCAGAAACTACCACAGAGAGAGAGAGAGAGAGAGAGAGAGAGAGAGAGAGAGAGAGAGAGAGAGAGAGAGAGAGAGACAGACAGACAGACAGACAGACAGACTGACACGTTTTTATTGGCATTAGCTTTTCACAGCCCTAGTGCCAAGGGAAGCAATTCGCAAACTAGCCGAGAACTATTTGCGACGAGTAAAGGGGAAATACTCCACACACACACACACACACACACACACACACACACACACACACACACACACACACACACACACACACACACACGTGTGCGCGCGCTCACTTGCACAACTACTTCAACCATGAGTAATTTCTATTGAAGGTAAAGTCCACATCCATGCATACACAAATAGTAATAGCCACAAGAATGAAACTCCACATTCAACCATCCGTCTGTAATTGCTGAAATACATAGCGTCCGTCGCGCAAGTCAAAATTTCGTGTTGTTATTTTCTTTTCAATACACCCCCCCCCCCCCCCCCCATCCGGTGCGCAACTATTTTTTTCCTCCTTTCTCTTCTTCCGTTCTTTTCTTTCTTTTCTTCCTTGTCATGTTTTGTGTTCTTTCTGTCTTTTGTTTTTATTTCATTCCTTTTTTTTGCTATCGTTTTTGTTTTGTTTTACTTTTTTATCATATCAATGTTGTTCGGATGAAACTTTTTTGTTCCATTGTTTGCTTCCACAATAAATTTTGAAAGTGGTATTATCATTTCTTCAGTCTGGGACCCCAGAACAGCTACTAAATCATTTCTCTCCCAAACAGGTCAACAAAGCAAACTAGAAGAGGCACAGAGACAAAAAGCGAAATCTGTCCATTGAAGCTGACATATTGATTTTTGTTGTGTTTATACTATCATGGGTCACTTGTTGCGCATATATCTTTGTGTCTTCATATCTGTCTGTTTTTGTCTCCTTTTCAGTTTCTGCTAATTTTCGCGATTCCTGGGAATATTTTTATCCCGAGCAACCTTCTGGAGGCTATTGTTGTTGTTGTTCACAGGGGTGTATTCGGGAGCTTCAGCGGTTCTGGAATCCGTCATTTACTCCCCCACCCCCCTTCCGCAACACACCCCCTCCTTTTTCCACGAACCTCAATCGTTCCTGCTCCTCATTTGGCTAAAGAGAAAAAAAGCGATGTTGAAGCAGTGTTGACACACTTCAAAGACTTACCCTGTCCCTGCTCATCAGTTTCTTCGGCAGTTGAACTTGAACTGGACACCAGTTGCTGACATTTGAAGAAAATAAATTACCCCCACCCACCCCCATCTCGGCCTCTACAAACTGATCCACTCCTGCTTCAAGCAGTTCTTTCTTTTTTTTTTTTCCCCTTTCAAATTCATGTTTTCCTAACGATACCTGTACATCTCTCGTTTAATTCTTCGTTTTAGCTATTTATGTCCCCAATGGCGGAAGACAGCAACCTCAACGGTGGGATTGAGGACAGTAAAACACGTGTTAATTTCACTTATGATGAGCCTTACGATTCTAGAAGAAGAAGAAGAAGAAGTAGGAGGAGGAGGAGGAGGAGGACCCTTTCTTTACGTGCACGGTTTCATTGTTTGAGCCCCCCCCCCCCCCCCCCCCCCTCTCCTCTCCCCCCACCCCACCCCATCCCACCCACCCTCTCCCAGCCCCGTTTTTATTTTTGGTCTTTTTTTTTTTACACTTACTGTTCCTAACTCTTCACTCGCACCCCGTGAAAATACTGATGGCTCTTTCATTATCGTATAAGTTCTATCTTCGTCTTCTGAAAAAATCGGTGGTTGTCTTTATGGCGCGTTCTCTTGTCTCTGCTCGGGACAGTCTTGAAATCTTTGTGCTTGTGTTACAGCCTATCACACACCAGTCTTGATGATGTTGTGATTGATTGATTTGATAATGATAACGTACACTCTGTTCAAAATGGAGTCTAAGGTGTCCATTGTGCTGCGTCTAGTTGGTTGTCCATATGTTTTTTTTTTTTCCGTTGCATTTAAATCTCTTATTAAATAACCATATGGACAACTAGACTTAGCTGCATGGGCAGCTTAGTGCTTATTGCGAACACTGTGTACTTTGTCCTCTGTGTGGTGTGTGTGTGTGTGTGTGTGTGTGTGTGTGTGTGTGTGTGTGTGTGTGTGTGTGTGTGTGTGTGTGTGTGCGCGCGCGTGCGTGCGCTTGACAATAGTGAAAGTGTATGACACAGTGTGTGTGTGTGTGTGTGTGTGTGTGTGTGTGTGTGTTTCTAGGACGTGATCGTCTCTTATCCTACGCAGTGACAGTCCTGAACAGGCGCTGTGTGGCTAGTTGGGCTATAAACCAAAATTATCCCACAGTGCATCGGCAGATATTTGGCATTGTGAATGGCTGGGGGGATGAGGGTGGCCGGCCTGAACTGATAACCATTTCTGTCCC
>JADBJO010009806.1:25000-50000 GCA_016801955.1 Conus betulinus
GGCAGTCCGCAGAACCAGAAGGTTGTAACCTTGGCGAACTTAAAATTGCGTCAATGGTGTAGATAAGTAGTTGTTGCTGTTTCTTTCTTTCTTTGTTTTCTTCAAAGCACGACTGTTCACAGTGTGGGGCTGTCATGGTTCAGTATAGTCGGCTTGGGCTATACCACATCCGAAAGTGAATAATTATGTTTCAGAGCCGAGGTTCCGGAGAGTTTGTTACTACACCAACTGGTCGCAGTACCGGCGCGGAAGGCGGGCCGGTTTTTACCGGCAAACATAGACCCTTTCCTGTGCACACACGTCGTCTTCTCTTTCGCCAAGTTGGTTCAGGGACAGCTGGCGCCGTATGAGTGGAATGACGTCCAGCATCCATGTAAGTGTGTGTGTGTGTGTGTGTGTGTGTGTGTGTGTGTGTGTGTGTGTGTGTGTGTGTGCATGCATGTTTGTGCGCTCGCAAGTGCGCGCGTGCGTGTGTGTGTGTGTGTGTGTGTGTGTGTGTGTGTGTGTGTGTGTGTGTGTGCGTGTGTGTGTGTGTGTACGCGCGCAAGTGCGCGTGCGTACGTGTGTGTGTGTGTGTGTGTGTGTGTGTGTGTGTGTGTGTGTGTGTGTGTGTGTGTGTGTGCAGCTCAAGATTGTATGTGCATGCATTTAGGGATATCAATGTGACTTCGTTCATGTATGAAATGTTAAGTATATCGTTTTAATTTGGGTGGAGATTTACGAAAACGTTTGTTGCCCGTGTTCCTGCGCGCAACCATGCGTATCAGAGCTTGAACATGCGTGCGTGCATCTTCTTACCTCCTCACTCCCCAGACACCGTCACCCCTACTTTTCACATGCGTCTGCACAGATCTGTATCGCCAAGTTACCTCCCTGAGGAAGAAGAACCCAGAGTTACGGGTCCTGCTGGCGGTGGGAGGCTGGAGTCTCGGCTCGCCTCCTTTCAGCAGGATGGTCAAGAGCAAAGAAAGGACGACGCCATTTCATCGAGCACGCAATCCAGTACCTGCGTGTCCACGGATTTGACGGATTAGACCTGGACTGGGAATACCCGGCCAACCGCGGAAGCCCCCCTGAAGATAAGGACAATTTTTCACTGCTGCTGAAGGTGAGAACATTTGGTAGCTTGGCTTTTGTTGAGTAATGTCAGACAGCTTGACAGTGTGCCGTTGTGAGACAAGGTCAGGCAATTTTAGCTGTTAGTCTTCGATAGCCTTGGTGAGTTCGCGTAGGACTCGCCTTGTTCGACAAGTTCATCAAACCTGTCGTTGGAAAGATGTGGTGGCACCCTCCAATAGGGATCGTGAGTAAGCAATTATTGTTGTCATTAATGATTAGTAATTGGTGTCCTGCTGTGCGTTGGATCAGAACCTAGAACTGACTCGGCGGCAGTGCAGTGTCTCCTCGGGTGGGTTTCCTCACGGCAGCTTGACCCTGACTGCCTCGTATGGGGTGCCATTGCTGAGTCTGCGACGGGACAATTCGGGTGTAGCAGTGGACGGGGGAGTGATTGGTGTGGGGGTAATGTCACCACTGTGGTACGGAGGATAAAACAGCTTCAAACACACACACACACACACACACACACACACACACACACACACACACGCACGCACGCACACACACACACACACACACACACACACACACACACACACACACGCGCACACACACTCACACACACACACACACGCACGCACGCACGCACACACGCACACGCACACACGAGCGCACGACGCACGCACGCACACACACACACACACACACACACACACACACACACACACACACACACACACACACACACACACACATACCCAAAAAAAACAAAAACGGCCCTGATCGGCTCTGGCCCATCGTTGCTCAGTATGCTACAGGCTTGGCTGGGCATACCGGAGCTACACAGCTGAGTTTCCTCCGCTCACCGAACTAATGGTTGTTTCTCCGGCAGCACTCTTTGCCTTTCCTGACCAACTCTTGCAAAAGTCTGTGTCTCTCCTCGGTGTTGACAGGATTTATCAGGAAAAAGAAGTGCAGAGGACAACCCTACCTCAGACCGGAGTTGAACACCACTGTACTAACTTTATCCTCCTCAACCTCATAACAAAAATTTGTAAAAACAAACAAACAAACGAAACCCCTCAAATCCTGCTGTCCTCATTGCGTCCCTCTTCTGGTGATCTCAGTATCGCCCATGCTCATGGTGGGTTCGTGTGAACATCTTTCAGTGTCGGCAAATTCATTACAGCGGGGGCCAGAACAGCTCAGTGGTAGAGCGCCGGACTCGTAATCTTGGGGTTGCGGGTTCGAATCTCCGCCGGGCCGTCTCGGTACAGGGGGGATTTTTCGTTCGGAGTTAACATTGGTTCTGACCCTATTTCCCATACAGGCCTTCGAATGAGACTAAACCGAGGTTCCGTGTGTGAACGCAGGCATAACATCTTGCACACAGGTAAAATCCCATCACCAATTTTCGGAAGAGAAGGCCAGTTTGGCCGTTGGTATGGATGACATGTTACACACAGCATGCACCTTCCCCGAAGATGGAGTATGGCTGCCTTAATGGCGAGATAAAAAAAAAAAACGGTCATACACACAAAACTCCACTCACTTTGTTGGGCAGATGCGATTAATACTTGCCTGTCAGTGTCCGCAGGAGTATCGGCCTGCGTACGCAAAAAAAAAAAAAAAAGAAAAAAGAAAAAAAATGGCAGCTATCATTGGATGGACGTGGTGACTCTCCCCTCCCCCCCCCCCCCCCCACCCCCACCCCCAGGCCCACCCCCTTCCTCAAGTCCCTCAGGAGAGAGATGCTATCACTCATGCTGGCTCTGCGAGAAGTGTTCCTTGCAGTGGGAGGCTGAGGAGGTGGCGGGATGCACATATTCACTCGCGCTGCAATACCCGCTGAAAAACACCCCCTAAGGGGATTCAGCTGCAGTGCCGTACCTCCGCTCATGGGATGCCTTATGATGACCCCCTGAGACTGACTGCTCCCTAGGCACTGTCGGTGTGGAGGTTCCAACAGGACTACATGGATGTTGCTGTGTATGGTGGAGGAGAGGTGGATGGGGGTGAGATGGTTAGCACAGAAGTAACACTACGAGAAACCTGGAAACAAACACCACTTTTCTTTGTTAGTCAAGGTGCTGCCATTATTGTGGGTAAACAACAGAAACAAACACCACTTTTCTTTGTTAGTCAAGGTGCTGCCATTATTGTAGGTAAACAACATGACATGTTATTATGTTTATAAATAATTTCTCCATTGGTTCTGAAGCCAGACCAAAATAGCAGCAGCAGCAGCAGCAGCAGCAGCAACAACAACAACTCACCAGTAAACTGGTCAGCTCCTGTGAGAGACGATGTCTGCAAGTGTGTGTGTGCTTGCGTGTATGTGTGTGTGTGTGTGTGTGTGTGTGTGTGTGTGTGTGTGTGTGTGTGTGTGTGGTGGAATGATACTATCCTTTCCATGAGTTGACTGACCGGTCGTATACCTCGCTATTTAGGTTATCATACATCGTTTTGTGATGCGGAAAGGGTGGGGGGGGGGGGGGGGGGGGGGGGGGGGGGGGGGGGGGGAAGGGGAAGGGAAAGTTTGTAAGATTGCCACGAAAAAAAGAATGGTTGAGGATCAGGGAAATTGTCACACCTGCTGGTAGAAGCATTAACGGGGAAACTCGGTGATAACAATGACGCTAGCAAATTCAAGGGCGACGGCAACAAGAACGACAAATAATGAGGATGGAGACGATTTCAATAACATAATCAATGCACTGAATAGCATGCAAAGGCGCGAAGTGAGAGGTGTTTTTTCGACCTGAGAAATTCACGAGATAAAGAAAGGGAGGAGTATAAGGAGAGGCAGGATGGGTGTGAGGATGGGGTGATGCGGGGAGGGGAGAAGGGTGAGTGTAATGATGATGGGCGACGACGATGATGATGATGATGGTGATGATGATGATGATAATAATGATGATGACGTAAGCATCCGACCGTGGGGGAAATATTTCAGTTTACATCAATATGACACACTCTCCGAAGGATGTTTATTTTCAAGATAAGTATCTCTCGCGCTTTGGACTTGAAGTATCTTTCATATATCATGATTTTTTTTTTTTTTTTTTTTTATTTGTAGACTATTCATGCTTGACAACGAAACATGCCAGTTTTTTTCCTTTTCGTTTTTTTCTCCCATCATGCTTATGTAAACCTTGAGTTAGCGTCTCAAGTCCAGCACCGATATTACATTTTCCTTGTCTGACTTTGTTTCTACTCGTCAAACGCCTGACCACTGTTACATAAACCATTGTGTTTTCTTAACATTTAATGAACTGTACATCACTCTCAAAAAATGATGTGTAGCAATATCGTTCTTGCTTGGATCTCCCGGACACACTGACATCTTTTTAGGCCCAAGTGTGTATATTTCCCTTTCTTCTTCTATTCCAGTCTGTAATGAAGTGTTGCTTTGATTTCATCGATTTCAGTTCATTTTTCAATTTCTAACTTAATTCATGTGTTTCTGTTGTTGTTGTTGTTGTTGTTGTTGTTGTTGTTTTGTAGTTGTTCCTTTCTTTTTTTTTTTTTTTCAGTCGTACAAAAATGAGAAACGAAGAGGGCAAAGCTGTAAATGAAGAATGATAATAGTGAAGAAGATGATGATGACGACAACAGGGATAACCACGATGACGATAGAAGACGAAACTGTAAATGAAGAATGATGATAGTGAGAAGAAGAAGAAGAAGAAGAAGATGATGATGATGACGATGATGATGATGATGATTACCGTCACGGTGATGATGACGACAGTGATAACCACGGTGACGATAGAAGACGAAACGATAAATGAAGAATGATGATAGTGAGAGAAGAAGAAGAAGAAGAAGAAGAAGAAGAAGAAGAAGAAGAAGAAGAAGAAGAAGATGATGATGATGATGATGATGATGATGATGATGATGATGATGATGATGATGACGACGACAGGGATAACCACGATGACGATAGAAGACAAAACTGTCAATGAAGAATGATGGCAGTGAAGAAGAAGAAGAAGAAGAGAGATGATGATGATGATGACGACAATGATAACCACACGATGACTATAGAAAACGAAACTGTAAATGATGATTGTGAAGATGGTGATGATGATTGTGAAGATGGTGATGATGATGATGGTGATGATGATGATGATGATGATGGTGATGATGACGACGGTGACGTGTCCACAGGAGCTGAGGCAGAGCTTTGAGGGGGAGTCTCTGAGGAGCGGCAAGAGAGCGGCTGATGCTGACGGCGGCCGTTGGGCAGGGGAGAAGATCGTGCTCTCCGCCTATGACGTGCCTGAGCTCAACAAGTCGGTGCATTTCTAGCCCTCTTGCTGTCTGTGGAAAAAAAGTGTGTGGGAATGTAAGCACGCAGCATGCGTGCGCGCTCGTGCTTGCTGTGTGTATGTGTGTGTGTGTGTGTGTGTGTGTGTGTGTGTGTGTGTGTCGTGTTGTGTGTGTGTGTGTGTATGTGTGTGTGTGTGTGTGTGTGTGTGTGTGTGCGCGCGCGCGCGTGCGTGCGTGCGTGCGTGCGTGCGTGCGTGCGTGCGTGCGTGCGTGTGTGTGTGTGTGTGTGTGTGTGTGTGTGTGTGTGTTGTGTGTGTGTGTGTGTGTGTGTGTGCGCACGCCGGCGTGCATGCATGCCTGCGTGCGTGCATGCATGCGTGCGTACGTGTGTGTATGCCGTGCGTGTAAGTTTGCCGTTTGCTGTTCGTTCGTAAAGAATGTCTGTCAGGTTTAGATGAAGCTTCCGCAGTGCAATACTTTCCTTTTAATTGTTTTTAATGGTTTTCTTCTTCTTCTTTTTCTTTCTTAGCTGTCCACCTTCATCCAGTTGAAGATTCTGACACCGTTTACCCACAACCTGTTCTTTCATATCTTCTGCAGACAATCTGGACAACCGATTGCAAGCATTGATGTGACTGGACAGGCGATCTTTGTTCCGACAGAAGATGGGATGTCCACTAAATATTTGAGTGGCTTTTTGCTGGGTTATTAGAAACTGGATTAGACTGTAGCCAATTCTATCTGTGGTTACAGGTACCTGGATTTCATCAGTCTGATGAGCTATGACCTGCATGGATGATTCTATCTGTGGTTACAGGTACCTGGATTTCATCAGTCTGATGAGCTATGACCTGCACGGATCGTGGAGCAAGTACTTAGGGCACCACGCGCCTCTGTTCGGGGGAGACTTCAAATCTGGAGAAGCCAAGACCACGCACAGTGTGGTAAGTTTGACGTCATAGAATTTGACGTGTGATAAAAAAAAAAAAAAAGTGACGTAAATTTCCTGTTTTGCAAGCTGTCGAAGATGATCACGGCACACGTTGCGAATTTGATGCAAATCAGGGCTCTCATTCCAGGGGCGGATCAAGTGTTAATGGGGGAGGGGGGGGGGTGTCAAACTGAGGTACAAATTTTGTAAATGGAAAAAAAGGGAGGAGGAAAGGGGGATGGGGGGGGAGGGAACACAAGGCGCACATCTGAAGTGGTCTTCCATTCTATTTAATAACATGCACTGGAGGCCGCCTCTGGCTCAAAACAAGTTATCCACTATCAAGATGTTTTGTTTGGTTTTTCAATTTTTTCATTTTTTTTTAAAAAAAGCTCATTTACAACCACGTGATAGTCTTTCGCTTGTTACATTGTTTTACGAAAAGGACGTGTTCATATGGGCATATGACTGTGGCGCGTTTGTTGTTTGTTGGCTCTGTAGGCGCGCGCGTACGTGTGTGTGTGTGTGTGTGTGTGTGTGTGTGTGTGTGTGTGTGTGTGTGTGTGTGCGCGCTAGCCCGTGCCTGTCGGTCTGATTCGGTTGTCCTTTTTCTTTTTTAAATCCAGGAAACGCAAGCAAACGATGAAATGCGAGTAAAGAGGACATTTTCTGAGCCGTTGACTAAGACGGTCTTTTTTTTTTTTGTATGTGGACAAAGAAATTTTTACATGTTGTTTCTTAGCCAGTTTAAACAAGACGTGATAATATATATGTTAAATGTGTGTGTGTGTGTGTGTGTGTGTGTGTGTGTGTGTGTGTGTGTGTGTGTGTGTGTGTTGTCAGGACGACGCTGTCAGACTGTGGTTACGCCTGGGAGCGTCGAGGGAGAAGCTGGTGATGGGCGTGCCTTTCTATGGCCGTTCTTTTACGACATGTGGTGATGACGTCACTCCCGGCTTACGTCATTGCGGCAAGGGCAAAGCCTTCCCTTACACTCGGGGAGAGTGGCTTCGTGTCTTTCTACGAGGTAAGATCATACATTGACGACTCTGTAGCTTCTTCTGAATTATCCTTATCGAGCACGATAATAACATGATGATAATGATAATAATAAAAGTAATAATAATAATGATAACAACAACAACAACAATGATAACATTACTACTGCTACTACTACTTATCTCTACTACTACTGATAATGATACGACAATGATGATGATAATGATGATAATAATAACACTACTACTGCTAATACCACAAGTACTACTACTAATGATGATAATAATATGATGATGATAACACCAATAACAATAAAGATGATAATAAACGCCTTGTATTTTTTGTGGTCCTTAATGCCTTACTGTTTCCCTGATCACAGTTTTGATTTCCTCAACATTTCCATACCTGTGATAGTTTTGTATTAGAGTTAACGTTCATGGCACACCGATAGAGATTGTCATGGAATAGCTGTGGTAGCGTCATCCAGAGAGGGGGGGGGAGGGAAGGAGGGGTGTGTGTGTTGGTGGTTGGTTAGGGGCGCAGTTAAGCTATCATTGTCCGAGAGGAACCTAATTGGTGATGTCCAGTATATATGGTATTGATATCAAGTCATTGTTAGCGTCCATTGAACAGTTGCGCTGTTGGAATTGCAGCTACTTTGTTATTCATGCTCATATGATGCTGTATTGTTGTTGCACTATGGTTGATATTCATGTATGGTTATTGCTCTGCTATTGATGTTTATGTATCAACCACTTTTTTTTTTTGCTGCTGTGTTATTGACGTGTATACGTAGTTGTTGGTGTGGTGTTGATTGTTCATGTATTGTTGTTTGCTTTTTGTGGGTGATATTTATGCGTTGTTGTTGCTATGCGGGTAATGTTCGTGTATTGCTGTTCCTTGGTTGATGATATTCATTTATTCACAATTTGTTGTTGACATTTAGATGTAGTGATGCTGTTTTGCGTACATTTGTTGTTGCTCTGTTGTTGATATTCATGTTAATGTTATTATTTTTGTTGTTGTTGTTGATGTTTATTTGCTGCTCTTGCTCTATTGCGGAGGTTCATGTTTTTGTTGTTGAGCTGTTGCTGACGTTCAAGGATCATCGTTCTTTCGTTGACCTCGATGTTTTGTCACTGTGTTGTTGATGCTCATGTTCAGTTGTTCTATTAACGACATTCGCGTGTTGCTCTGTTGTCACTGACGTTCGCGTATTGTTCTTCTGGTTTTGATGTTGACGCACAGTGTCAGTCCTGTTGATGTTGAAGATTGATGGTGACATGGCTAAACGACCAACGCGTCATGGGCACTCTTTGTGAGCAGATGGAATCGAACCTGGGCTCAGCGGACTGGCAACGTGTGTGGCTGGAGAGGGAACAGGTGCCCTACGCCTACGACCTGAAGACTCGTCAGTGGGTGGGCTATGATGACCTTCGTAGCATCAGGGTCAAGGTCAGTGCTGCTTCACCTTTGGTGTCGTTGTTTAGTGCTTGTAGCTTTCTTGGATTATAGGTGGGAAAAAGAAAGGGGGCGAGGAAGAGGGTCGTTTCTTTGTACATGGGGGAGTTATAGCATCAATAGGGCTGCGGGAAGTTCAGTTATTCCGGTTGACTACAAAGAGAGGTATTCTATGAAATAGTCCATGAAATGAAAGAGAGGAAAAAACATATGATAGAGAAAGGAAGGAAAAGAGAGAGAGAGAGGAGAGAGAGAGAGAAGAGAGAGAGAGAGAGAGAGAGAGAGTCCTTGTCTAGTTGGTTGTCTTTCTCAGCATATGCAAACATACACTCACGCAGTCACGCATGCATGCATACAAATGCGCGCACGCATGTACACACACGATCGAAAACATGCACTTAGAAGTTCTGACCTTTAGGTACAGTGGTTCTTTTGTGTACACACACGATCAAAAACATGCATATAGAAGTTCTGACCTTTAGGTATAGTGGTTCTTTTATGTTGAAAAGGAGTTTTTTTTTTTATCTGTCAGTCAGAAGGTTTTCTTCTGTGTTTTTTGCCTATCAAGAATTTTTTAAAAATCTGTCTGTCAAGAAGTTCTTTTCTGTCTTGTTTGACAGGAAGTTCCTTTCTGTCTGTTAAAGGGTTAACCCCTGCCGGTCTAGATGTTATCTTCTGTCTGGTCTTTCTGTCTATCGTTTGTGTCTGTCAAGATATTCTTTTCTCTCTCTCAAAAGGCTTTGTCTGTCTGTCAAGAGATTTTCTTTTTGTCAAGAGGCTGTTTTCTATCAAGAGGTTTTTCCCTGTCTGTCAAGAATTTTTTTCTGTTTGTCAAGAGGTTCTTTACTGCCTGTCAAAACATTCTTTACCATCTATCGTTTTTTTTTTGTCTGTCTGAAAAGAGCTGCCTCTCTCTTTGTCAATAGGTTCTTTTCTGTATGTCAAGGGGTTCTTCTGTTTCTCAAGAGAGTCTTTTTGTCAGAACTGTCAGCTCTGTCTGTCTTTTGTGTATGTCAAGAGGCTGTTCTCTATTTGTATAGTTTTTTTTTTCCCGTCTTTTCTGTCCGTGAAGAGTTTTTTTTTGTTGTTGTTGTTTGTCAGGAGGTTCTTTTCTATCTGTCAAAGAGATTCTTTCCTGTCTTTCCGGCCTGTTTTGTATTTCCTGGGTTTTCTGTGTGTCAAGAGATTTTTTCTTTCCTATGTCTGTCAGGATGTTCTTCAGTGTCTGAGGTTCTTTTATGCTTGTCAGGTGTGTAGGTACCGTCTGTCCACTTGTCAGGAGGTCCTTAGCTATCTTTTCAGACAGTTGGAGGGTTTTCATCTGTCTGTCAGGAGGCTGTTTGTGTCTGTCAAGACGTTCTTTTATGTCTGCAAGGACGTTCTTTTTATGTCTGCCAGGACGTACTTTTATGTCTGTCAGGACGTACTGTCAGACAAACGCGTTTCGACCTCTTAGGTGGACAAACGAGTCTTCCTCGCGTTTCGAAACAAAACAAAAACAACAAAATAACGAAAATGCACTTAGCTTTGATCGCTTCAGATTGCTTCTGAGTTCAGCGCAAGGAAAAAGGCCTTCTTCTGACAGACATAAAAGAACGTCCTGACAGACGTAAAAGAACGTCTTGACAGATATAAAAGTACGTCCTGACAGACATAAAAGAACGTTTCACCTGAGGAAGACCTAAGAGGTCGAAACGCGTAGTGTGTTGTCTTGTGACTCGTTTTTCCACGTTTCTCTGGGCGGTTCGCTGACATTTCTTTAAGATTTGTTTAGATTTCCGCCTGCAGTCGTTTCACTTTGCAACTAGGTCTGTCAAAACGTTCTTTTATGTCTGTCATGACGTTTTTTTTTAATGTCTGTCAGGACGTACGTTTATGTCGGTCAAGACGTTCTTTTATGTCTGCCAGGACGTACTTTTCTGTTTGCTAGAGGTTCTTTTATGTCTTTGTTGATTTTCAGGAAAGTTCCTTTTATGTTGTCAGGAACTTTTTTTTTTTTTTATTTTTTATTTTTTTATCCTTTTTGGCCGACAGGAAGTTCTTTCATTTCTTCAGGAGATTTATTTTCTGTCTGTCAGGAGATTCGTTGTACATCTGTCTGAAAGTTCTGTGCGCGTGTCAAGAGTCAGTTGGTTCTTTCAATGTTTGTCAGGAGGTTCTGTTATGTCTGTCGGGAGTTTTCATGATGTCTGTCAGGATTTTTTTAAACAGGCTGTCGGGTGTTTTTTCCCATGTCTTTTGTGACTGTCAGGGCGTTCTTTCGTGTGTGTCAGGGGGCTCTTTCATACTGGTTAAGATTTTTTCATGCGTGTCAAGAGATTTGTTGTTGTTGTGTGAAGAGGTGAAGAGATTCGTTTCTGTCTTTTCCAACTGTCAGGAAATTCTGATATGTTTGTAGGGGTGTTCGTTTTTTTTTTTTCTTTTCTGTCCCAAAGGAAGTGAGGGTTTTTTCTTTTGCTTTAAACAAGTTCCTTACCGCCATTCGTGTTTTTTTGTTCTCAAGAGGCCAGTTCCTGTTTCCCGAGAGGCATCATCTGTGCCTTCATACATTGTTTCAAGCGTTTAGTTTGGTCTCTAAAACGGCGATTTTTTTTGTCTCTCTCGGCAGTCATGTCCCGTCTTTGGATAAACTGTTCTGGTTCATTGTTCGGGATTTAACTTCGACGTTCAGTCACAGCGATTTGGTCAAGGGAGCATATAACCATCCCGGGAGGAGTGGGGGACGGAAGACTGTTGCCACAACACGTTAAGAAGAACAGGAAAAAAAATGACAGTTTTTCATCGTTGGGGTTCTGAGGATGACATGCACAACCCACGTTGAATGCCAGCCCGATGCTTGAACAAAATGAGTCATTCAGAACCCCCACCCTTACCCTGGCCCCCACGGTATCCCACTCCCTCTACAACGTTCTCTTTCGTGCAGGCGGAGTACATCAGGGACAAGGGTCTGGGAGGAGCCATGGTGTGGTCCCTGGACCTAGATGACTTCGGGGTCCTCCGCTCCAACAACTCCTACCCCCTGATGAACACGATTCGCTCTGTGCTCACCGGCGACGGTGGCTACCCCAAGTTCGAGTCTCCGTACAGACTCCAGGGAAAGGTGGGTGTGGCCGAAGAAGTGAGGGTGGTGGTGGGAGAGGGAGGCAGCAGCATCGTGGTCAGGCTTTTATCGTCGTGTGCTGTCTATGTGTTTAGGTTACTTTCTGTTTTCTTCGTTGTAGCCCAGATGTAGCAAGATGGCAAGCCTGGGCAAGGAAACATTGAAAAACACAGTGTTGCAAGACGTTCACATTATTTTGATAATGACAGTTACGATTTATGACAACCATCAACGTTTGTTATCTCTCAGGAGATCAGAGAAACACGACTTGTACGAAAAAGATCCCGTGACCTGTGTCAGAGTTTGCTAGTTTTTAAAGTACGTACCGACACTGCCACAAAATTACTTTGGAAAAGGAGAAGGCCACTGCCAAACAATTCCAGCATTCCATAGAATGCCGTGACGTTCGTTTTGATGACTTTCTTTCATGTTACGGTCTGTCAGTAAGCAAAGTGAATCTAAAACGTGGAACGAAAAAGAACGTTCAAGCAGCAGTTACAACACTGTTGAACACATTTCTCCTGTGGCATCCTGGAGTTACTGCTGTTGTCCCAGGACTAGGTAGAGGCGTACGACCATCAGTTTTGGACTTTGCATCCGTAAAGGAGGTTACGTTCTCACCTGCATCTGTTGCCTTGTTTGTTGTCAGCAACATTACGCAAAAACTATAAAACCAATTTTGACGAAACTTTGTGGAAAGACTCTATCCCAAGGAGGAACTCTGTACATTTAAAAACGGATGTAAAGAGAATCTGGAACAAAGGGTCGAGCCTGAATGCGTTTGATCTCGGTGGGGGTCTGCGCACTCCCAAGTGCTTTCTTTCTTGTTCTTTGTCTTTATTTCGTAATTAATGAAGCCTTCACTGTTGATAAGTGTAACAATCACAAAACACTGTCTTTTTTTTCCAGAGAAGAAAACATCACTGTCTCGCCTTAGAAAGAAACCATCTCCTAAGCCCGTCAACTCGGACACCATTGCGAAGTCCACGATTTTTCGCGAAGAATGTAAATGGCAAACACATCAAGGATACCAGAATCGGCAAAATGGAGAATCAGCTCCGCGAATTCCACAAAGACGCTGAGATCGACCAGCTGATGATACAACGCTTCAGTGACAGTCTGAAAAACCCTAAGGAATTCCTGAAGACGTTGGCTGAGTACACTGACGTAACTCGTGTTCGCAGAATCGGCGACGACAGCTTGAAACGTGCAGTAGAGAGCCTGAAAGCGCCAGAGGAATTCAGGAAGGCTTTGTTAGAGTACATCGACACGCTGAGTGGTGAGATAAAGGCGTTGATGCCAAGAATGATCCGACGACGACTGGACTCTCCTTTCAATGGTTTGGTCAGGTCTAGTGGCACTTTTGAACACTGCCACAAAGAAACCGGTCACGTCGCGTTGGAAGACCTCAGTCACGTCATCGTCTCCCTCCGGAAGAACCACCACGCCGGCAGCAACGTCGGGATGGACAACGTCACCATCAACAGCTAGGGCTATTGCGACAACATTGCCCAGGTCACCTTTCTCCAGACCAGCTGACGTATACCGGAACAGATTGGAGTCGTCCACAAGAAAGACCCAGTCTGTCGACAAGTCCGTCAAGCAGTCGGGAAAAACCAGGAAGCACAGGAGACACAATCAAAGAAAGAAAATGTCAGGTCAAATGCAAGACGAACGGAACTTCTCCCAGGCCCAAAGACAAAAGACGTATCAACAGTTATCAGTGTCAACACTAAGTCTGTGTCGGTCGTGAGAGAAACGACCACACCAACAGCGTCAGACCACACGTCGTCGACAGTGACATCAACTACTCCAACATCAGCATCAGTCAGTACATCATCCATTCTTTCCACGTCATCGTCACCTGACATAACTTCTTCGTCAGCATTTCGCACCTCTGTAGCATCTTCAGGTAGAGCTTTTAAACACCACCACTGCTGCTCCTCCGACAACCAGAAAGATGTTCTCTACACTGGGTCGAAATAAATGGCTGTTTGGGACTTCAGCAGTCCCGACTACTTCAAGTAGTTCAGGATTTTCCACCACAACAGATCGACTACAAGGTTCAGCATCAACCAGCTTGACAGTTACACTAGCAGTTCAACACTGGAGCCTCCTGCACGAAGTGTCACAAACAGTTCCGGGTCAATATCAGCGAAGATGGTTCCAGACAGCAAAGCGCTGAACTCCAACATCGTAAAACCTGAAAACCTTCGCTTGTTAAACCGAACAGCCACAACCAAACCAGAATCCTGGCTTCTAGGAGCAGCCAAACACCTGACAAAGAAACCCTTTTCCACATCAAACCTGAATCATAGGACACAAAACACATCATCACCAACACCACCGTTACCGAGGACAAGGTCTCCTAGTCGGATGTGGCTGAGATTACGGCCTTCACGTTTCTACTACAGAAAAAGGGGAGACATAGCCGTGAGGAATGACGACAGTGTTTCCATTTTCAGTGCCATACACTACGCGGAAAAGCGCCATCGACCACGCTTGTTCCCGCACTGGCGACACAGAACCCATCCTCGATGAAGACAACCAATCAAACCGCCTGGACGACGAGGCCAGGGATGGTTCAGCTCAATTTCTCAGCTTCTGCCCAGATTCTCAGAAGCGTGGATTACCACCACCGGCGCGCAACTGGACAGCAGAGAAATCGCCGGAATTCTCCAGCAGGAACTCATGGCTGCTGCCGACGACAGTTCTCTGGCTACGAGACAAGAGCCAGACCTCGGGCAGAACAATGTCTGGACCAGGTCCTCACAAGACAGTACAGCAGAGAGGCAGACAGTCTTGGGGGCATCTTCACATGAACTAAAGACACAGGCGCCGCGAACAGAATCAAAAGCACCCACCGCCATACTATCGTCCAAGGTCCACTCTGAAGGAAGCACTTCAGGCCCTCTCAGAACTGTGGCAATTACGAAACGAACAACACCGAGGTTACGTGAAGCAATAACAAGACAAACATCACCAGTGTCACGAGAACCAACCACGAGGCGAACACCTTCAGGCTCTCGTGAACCAACCACAAGACAAAAAAACACCGGTGTCACGTGATCCAACCACAAGACGAACAACACCACCAGGTTCACGTGAATCAACCACAAGACTGACACCACCAGCGTTACGTGAACCAACCACAAGACAAAAACCATCAGTGTCACATCAACCAACTACCAGACAAACACCGCTAGTGTCGCATGAACCAACCACAAAAGAAACATCATCAATGTTACGTGAATCAACTAAAAAGACGAACACCACCGAGGTCACATGAGCCAACCACGAGACAGACACCAGCAGTGTCACGTGAAGCAACCAAACGACAGACACCACCAGTGTCACTTGAACCGACCACAAGACAGACAGACCGCCAGCGTCTCGTGAACCAATTACAAAGAGAAACAACAATGTCAGATGAAAGAGCTTCAAGACGAAAACCGACAGTATCACGTGTACTAACCACGAGAGGAACATCAGCAATGTCTCGCGCATCATCTACAAGACGACCACCACCAAGCTCAGATGAGCCCACGACCCGACAAACACCGGCAGCATCACGTGAACCAACCCAAAGACGAAGACTGCCAATGTTACGTGAACCAACCACAAGACGAACACCACCTGTGTGTCACGGGATTTTACCAAGAGATCGACATCACCAGAATCGCGGGAACCCACCACAAGACAAACACTGCCAGTTTCACAGGAACCCACCACAAAACAAACACCACCAGCGTCACAGGAACCAACCACAAGACAAACACCACCAGAATCGCGTGAACCAACCCCAAGACAAACACCACCAGAATCGCGTGAACCAACCACAAGACAAACACCATCAGTGTCACCTAGACCTACCAAAAGAGTTACACCACCAACGTCACGTGAACCAACTACAAGACGAACATCGCAAACGTCACATGATCCAATCACGAGACAAACGCCATCGAAATCACGTGAACCCGCCAAAAGACCGACACTAGCAAAGTCACGTGAATCAACCGCAAGACGGACATCACCAGTGTCACGTGAACCAACCACAAGGCGGACATCATCGATGTCACGCGAACCAATTACAAGACGAACACCACCTGCGCTACAGGAACCAACTACGGTACGAACACCAGTATTGCCACGCGAACATAGCGCAAGACGAATACCACCAGAGTCAAGTGAATCAACCACAAGACGAACACCACCAGAGTCAAGCGAATCAACCACAAGACGAACACCACCAGAGTCAAGTGATTCAACCACAAGAGACGAACACCACCAGAGTCAAGCGAATCAACCACAAGACGAACACCACCAGAGTCAAGCGAATCAGCAAGACGAACACCACCAGAGTCAAGTGATTTAACCACAAGACGAACACCACCAGAGTCAAGTGATTCAATCACAAGACGAACACCTCCAGAGTCAAGTGAATCAACCACAAGACGAACACCACTATTGTTACGTGTGAAGCAACCACAACACGGACACCACCAACGTCACGAGGACCAAGCGCAGGACAAACACCACCAACATCCCACGAACTAACCACAAGACAAACACCGCCAGAGTCAAGTGAATCAGCCTCGAGAGAAACGCCACCAGTATCACGCGAATTAACCACAAGCCAAGAACCACCGGCACCACGTGACCTAACCCCAAGACGAACTCCCGCCACGTCACATGAGCCAAGCACAGGAAGAACACCACCAGTGTCAAGTGAACCCACCACCAGACGGACACCCACAACGTCACATGAACCCACCACCAGACGGACACCCACAACGTCACATGAACCCACCACCAGACGGACACCCACAACGTCACATGAACCACCACCAGACGGGACACCCACAACGTCACATGAACCCACCACCAGACGGGCACCCACAACGTCACATAAACCCACCACCAAACGAACCCCACCAACATCACCAGACCCGACCACCATACGAACTCCGTCGGGGTCACAGGAACCCAGCAGACCACCTCCAGCCAGCCCAAGAAAATGGGGTTACCTCTCTTGGTTCGACGCCTCCCCGAACGTGCCTCCTCGCCGCCAGGAAGAAGACCCCAACATCCGGATCCGTTTCAAAGCCCGCCCACGACGTCCTCAAGGCAGACGTCAGAAAGACACCGCCAGCATTCGCAGCCTGATCACGGGCTCTCGCTGGAGGCCCGTCCTCCTCCAAAGCAAGCCGCAGCTGTTGTGGTGGGGGGAGGACTCCAAACTGACCGAGAGGAAGCGGTCGGAGGAAGCAGAAGGGGTCGAGCAGGTGCAGTCTGGGAGCGGGGTTCCGGTGTGGCGGGGGGTGGAGAGGGGAGAGAGAGTGGCCCGAGTCGTGTGTTGTTGGCCGTCTCCTCTGCCTTGCTGAAGGACTGCGACGAGGACGATCCTGAGGACGATCACTTCAAGGTGGGTGGCCGTCGTGCGAGAGAGAGAGAGAGAGAGAGAGAGAGAGAGAGAGAGAGAGAGAGAGAGAGAGAGAGAGAGAGAGAGAGAGAGAGAGAGAGAGAGAGAGAGAGGATGTTGCTGACGTTGTGCCTTTACTCTTTGACGCGAAAGGCTGGAGACATGCAGAGAGAGAGAGAGAGAGAGAGAGAGAGAGAGAGAGAGAGAGAGAGAGAGAGACAGACAGACAGATAGACAGGGAGAGAGACAGAGAGAGAGAGAGAGAGATGTTTCTGACGTGCCTTTACTGTTGGACGCGGAAGGCTGGACACATGCAGAGAGAGAGAGAGAGAGAGAGGGGGGGGGGGGGGGGGGGGGGGGGAGTGGATGTTGCTGACGTGTCTTTACTCTCGGACACGGATGGCTGGACACATGCACACCCACTCTAATTTCATCCCCCCTCCAATTCCCCCCCCCCTCTGCACTTCCCCACGCTCGCTCCCTCCCCTCCGCCCCCTAATCTCTTTCCACAACCCACCCACCAGTCCAAGTGCGCTGAATGTCTTGCTCATCTGCGCGGAATTTAATCGGTCTGTGTATCATTTGAACGCGCCGTGTGCGGCGAACAGCTCAAAACCAAAACAACTGTGAACGTCTTTTCCTTTCAGGCAAGCGGATGGCAGCCAGAGAGCACTGCAGTGGAGGTCAAGCACAAGGTCAAACAACCGGAAGCTTCTTCAGCCAATTTTGAGACGGGGTCTGAGGAGAAGCAGTCACGCGGGCCATGTACTATCAGCTGGGCAACCAGCCCGCCTATCACCTCAACCTGCAGACCTATCGTAAGTTTTTCACGTTCCGCGATTGAAGGGAAGAAGGGGAGGTGATAGGGGATAGGAAAAGACGGGAATCAAAGAAGCATTTCACTCCCTTCACAAAGGCACGCTTGTAATTTGCACTCATGCTCGCGCGCGCACACACACACACACACACACACACACATACGCGCACACACACACACACGCACACACACACACACACACACACACACACACACACACACGCGCGCGCGCGCGCGCGCGCGCATGCTAGTACAAACACACACAGACATGTGTCTAAGGAGTAGACGGACGGGAGTAGGAGGAGGGGACCCGTTTTCATATCGTATGTTTGTTTGTTTTTGTTTGTTTCCCGTATGACACTGAAGATGACCAAAACTCGAGGCACGCTTTTGACGAGCTCGGTGATAATATACTTCTTTCTTATTGTGGCTGTTCCACCGTTGCTTTAAACAGGTGGTGAGAGTGACAGTGACAATAACACGGATGGCGCTGTTGACAAGGCGCTAGTAGCGAAGGTTGTAGTGGCTGTGCTATCAGAACAGGACTAAAGAACAGCAGATACCAGTTGTGTCAGCAAGAGCAGCAGAAGTAGAAGTTGCAGAAGGTAAGGTAATGGTAATGTTGCTTATAGCCCAGCCGACCGCAAAGGGCCATATCAGGGCTGTCACCACGTTAAAATCAACTCACAAGTCATCAAAAAAACAACAACAACAACAACAAACAAACAACAACAACAACAACAAAAAACCACCGTTCACACATTTGTTTAAAATACATCTTCTAAAATCGCACCAGAAACTTCGATAAAAAATCTTTCATCCGTAAAATCTTAGGTCAGATGAAAAATGTTAATCTCTTTTAGAAACTCCAAGATCACGTCAGGGGGGACAGAGCAGCAGCGGAAGTAGTAGCAGTCCTGCAGATGAGAACGATATTAATGATAATCATTGTTTTTCCTATGTTTTAATTCCTTAAAACTGTTATTACTTAAAAAAAAAAACACACACCAACAACTTCCTCCCCCCCCCCCTCCCAAATAAAAAAAAATCATTTGATGACGACCGTACTGATATTCACATGAACTAAACTGTAGCAACAATATTTGACAATAATCAGTGACTGAAGATTACGGTGATGTGACAGTGATGGTGGTGATGACGATTATACCGATGACGTCGAAGATGAATGAACATTTGCTCATGAAGAAGATGACGAATGCAGCGTAAACTATGCGTTTTTTTGCCAGCGCTCTGCAGCCAGGCGTATCACCTGCACACTGGCATGAGCTTAAGTTTCGCCAGCGCTCTGAATGATATGACGTTCGGCTTCTTGACGTAGACTTTCAGGCTGACGAAACTCGCATGACTTCTCTAGCTAAACGACTTTGCTGACACCAGTCACAGAAAGGGAAGGGGCAAGTTTTGTAGGCCGGAGTTCAGGTGAAATGCACGTAGCCCGAACCTGTGGTCTCGACGGTTTTGATGATGATTATGATGATGCGACAAGGATAGTGACGACAATGATGATGGTGATGATGATATGATGATAGTGCTACTGCAGCTTTTCTGCTGGTGGTGGTTGTGGTGGTGCTGATAATGATTGGCGATGATGATGATGATGACAGTAGATGAAGATGACGATAATGATGGTGGTGCTGCTGCTACTGGTGGTAATGGTGGTGGTCATGATGATGATGATGATGACGGCGGTGGTGATGGTGATGATGACTGATGATGATGATGATGATGATGATGATGATGATAATGAAGATGGTGGTCGTAAAGGTAATGGTCACAGTGATGATCATGCCGGCAGCACTGGTCATCATGACACTGTGATGTGGCGGTAGTGATGACGATGATGATGATGGTAGTGGTAAAATGATGCAGATGGTGCCAATAGCACATGTGATGACAATGATGATGAAGACGATCACCATGACGATAGTTGTGTCGCTGCTGTTTATATGATGACGATGAAGACAAGACGTTGGCAACGATGACGACGACGACGACGATGATGATGATGATGACGACGACAACGACGACGACGACGACGATGATGATGATGATAATGACGACGACGACGACGACGACGACGATGATGATGATGATGATGATGATGATGATGATGATGGCGACGATGATATAACTGTGACTGTGATGTTGATACAGCGTTCCAGTGCCCAAGAACCTTCGGGCTGTACAAGGACCCTTCGACTGCCGACGTTTTTACCAGTGTGTGTGGTACGCCAGCTTCCTTCACATCTGCGGCCACGGGACCGTCTGGAACGACGACATGAAGATCTGTGATTGGCCCACGGCTTTCTCCTGCCTCACGTGATCCTTTCTTTTCGTTCGTGATCGGCCTTAAGTTGTTCTATTCGCCTTTCATCAATCAATAAGCTCACGTTACTTGGCAGAACTGCACGCGCAGATTTGATTGGCTTGAAAGTTTTCGGCTGTTATTGCCGTGACTCTTGATTGGACGAAACTGTGCCATTGGAGACACATCATTCAGGCTGATGCTAAGAGATGTCGGTGATGAAAAGGGAAATGTGTTCTTGGTCCACGGTTCCTTTCTTGATGGTGGTATAACACACAATCAGAGGTCTGACTGGTCAAGGCTCTTAACTGTCAACTAAACGGACGCTTTGTATAGATGTGGACCAGTTGTTGACTTCACAAATACGATCATGGCGGAACCAAAACCAGAGATGTTTTACTTCGCACCCCCCGCTCCTTTCCGATCCCTTTTCAAACGTGATTTTGTCTCATCTCATCGTTGGATGTTGTTTTGTACTTGCACAAGTCATCGTCAAAAGTATGCTTAAAAAATGAGTTATCGGATGCAAATCCCCACCGGCTCCGATTTATGTTGGACGAACAGTTGATGCAGACTACGCGATCATTGTGTGCATGTGTCTCTGTGATCGACAAGGTCAATCATGTAGCAAACAATGACGGACTTACATGGCAGATGTCGTAGCAAAGAAACCCATGACTGCATCATGAAAAATGTCAGTCGATTTGTTTGCCGTTGAGTGACTGATCGAAAAAGTCAACCGCCAACACACGAATTCCCCAAGATAGGTGGATTGTACTGTAAACAGTGGGTGGATGATGTCGATGAAGACTGCTTATGAGACGATTTGTGACTGGGCAGTGGTTTCTCTTCTGTCCATAATTTCTTATAAAGAAGGAAGAACTCAGCCACTGTGGTGCAGTGGTTGAGGCCGCCGACAGAGGACTGGAAGGTTGTGAGTTCGAATCCCACGACAGCCTTTTATTTGTGGGTTTTTTCCGGCCTCGGTCGACTCCTGCCCCAACTGAGTGTACTCAGGGTGAAGACTGGAACCACAGACACGAGTTTCATCCGCTAGAAGGGTGCATCTCTGTGAGTATTGCTCAAATTTCCCCGCCAACACTGCAGGTGTCTGTGTCACCCGGGCCTGGGTCATCGCCAGGATGTTTCATGACAGGAAGCGTAGAGTACAGTGTTGTGACGTGGCCTCAGTGCAGGTTGGAGGTGCACAGCTTCGTCTTCATCCTCCTCATCGTCATAGGTCATCAGGAAAATGAAGTCTCCGCTTCTGTGGTCCTTCGCGCTGCGCTGTCTGTCACGTGGACCTCAGATTGTATTTTCTCTTTACGTGCACGCCCCCCCCCCCCCCAGCTGAGTTGGTGAACAAGTCGTTACTGTTGGAAACGGTCGTCTGAAGGACACCATGGCGCTCTTTAGAGAGGGACAATCACTCACACTGGCTTTGCCACTAAGCGCGCATTGTCGTCAGGGGGTGTAATGGCTGGTGTCCAGGGTATGTTCAGTCAACATACACACCATTGAACGTCCCCTTGTGACTCAACAGCAGAACGCACTCTCCTCTTGTGGGTGGCTTTGTGATGACTTGCTGTGGGTTCACTTCATGTGAGTTTACTGGTGTGCTGAGCCTGCAAAGAAGGCGAAACAGAAAAAAAAAAGGAGAAATTGGGGAGAACTAGCAGTCGGCGATGGAGAGTCCTGATTTGAAGGGAAGAAGAAGACAAAAATTTCTTCACTTTATCCCTAACATATATGATGCGGACATATTTGGCAAACTGTGTGCGTATGTTTATGATAGAGCTGCCTCCTGTTACCTTTTGGATGTTTGTTTTTTTCGCTTTGTGTAAACGCACGCATGCATACCACATACTCGGTTTTTTTTTTTCGCTCTAAATGTGCATGTAGAATTTCAATGTTGTCCTGTTCGGATCATATTATCTTGGAGTGTGAAAGCCTGCAAAGAATATGGACCAATCAGAGAAAGTTTATTTTTTTATAGTATATTCCACCGGAAAAAAAAAAAAAACGTCAAGAGCAGAGTATAAGTAGAAACGTTTTCTTCCTGATCTTTCCATCTTAAGACAGCATTTATCTTGTTTGTGTATAAGGCTGACGTGATTTTAAAGAATCAGAATCAGAGGTTAGATTCTTGAAGTTCTCTCTGTCTAGTTCAGTTCACTTTAAATCTCTCTCTCTCTCTCTCTCTCTCTCTCTGGTCGGTGAAGTGTTTGGCTCCTGTTTGGTTGTCTTCAGATAATTCGATGTTTAGTAACATTCATGCTGTTTGGCAGAAAGAGACACCAGATCAAAGAATAAAAACAGACAGGATGGAATGGGGGGGGGGGGGGGGGGGGGGGGGGGGGGTGGAGAGAGAGAGAGGTATGAGATAACATCTTGGGCTTCCAGAAAAAAATTCTTTCTTGGAAATACCGCAACCCTTTGCTTCTCGCGCCGTCCTTTTCACGAAACTTTATATACAGAGAGAGAGAGAGAGAGAGAGAGAGAGAGAGAGAGAGAGAGACAAAGAGAAAATTTTCTTTCTTGGTAATACCGCAACCCTTTGGTTCTCGCACCGTCCTTGTCACGAAACTTTTAGAGAGAGAGAGAGAGAGAGAGAGAGAGAGAGAGAGAGAGAGAGAGAAATTTTCTTTCTTGGAAATACCGCAAACCTTTGTTCTAGCACCGTCCTTTTCACGAAACTTTTACACACACACACACACACACACACAGAGAGAGAGAGAGAGAGAGAGAGAGAGAGAGAGAGAGAGAGAGAGAGAGAGAAGCGAGGAGCCAGGTCAATCACTATGAGTGAGGTAACGTCTCTTCACAGACCTTCCATAACAGTGTAGTGTTTACCACAACAAGTGATTACAACCGTTTGGCTATGCGGAGGTGGCATCAGGTCGCTTCCGTTGGGTGAAGAGTGCCAGAGCAGTGCTCTAACCTATGGAAAAAAAAAAAAGAAAGCCTGACACAATGTGAAACTGGATCTCCTGTTGTTGACAAGTGGGCAATGGGAAACTAGTGCATGAGATGACGTGCAGTGAATATTTTTGATTACCATTGGCAGTCGTTTGTTTTTTGTTACTAGCCGCAGTTGGGTGGTTTTTTTTTTGTAACTAATTTCAGTTGACGTTTTTTTTTTTTTTTTTATACTAGTTGCGGTTACACGTTTTAACTACCGAAAAATCTCCTGTCTTTGGATAGATTTGATTATTACTTGCAGCTGGATTTTATATGTCTAACTGTTACAGGATATTTGAGATATCTACTGATTGCTATTGTTTTTTTGTTTTTTTTTAAAACTAATTAACTACAGATTTACGCATTTTAATCACTCAATGACATTGAGCGTCTTTTACTTGGCGTCAACTGTTTTTGATAAATTGCAGTTGGATATTTTTTTTATTACTCGCTTCAGTGGAATGCTCTTGGTTGTAAACTGCAGTTGGATGTTTCTGGTTATTAACAGAAACTGAATGGCTCTGATTATTTATTGTAAGTGAATGTTTTTAATGACTCGTTGCATCTGTGTGGCTCTAATGTTTACTAATTGCCGAGTCAGGTTGATTTCTTAGCTGCTGATTGCTTGCTACTGCACTTAGATACTTTGATTACTTTGGCTTCATTTCATCCGCATCGTCATCCTCCTCATTTCATCTCCTCATCGTCATCCTCCTCATTTCATCATCATCGTCATCCTCATTTCAACATCGTCGTCATCCTCCTCATTTCATCATCATCGTCGTCATCCTCCTCATTTCATCATCATCGTCATCCTCATTTTCATCATCATCGTCATCCTCCTTATTTCATCATCATCGTCATCCACATTTCATCATCACCGTCATCCTCATTTCATCATCATCGTCATCCTCCTCTCATTTCATCATCATCGTCATCCTCCTCATTTAACCATCGTCGTCTTCATTTCATCATCATCGTCATCCTCCTCATTTCATCATTATCATCGTCATCCTCATTTCATCATCATCGTCATCCTCCTCATTCATCATTATCGTCATCCTCATTTCATCATCATCATCATCCTCATTTCATCGTCATCTCATCTCATCCTCCTCATGTCCTCCTCCTCCTCCTCTCATTTCATCATTGTCGTCATCCTCCTCATTTGATCATCATCGTCATCCTCATTTCATCATCATCGTCATCCTCATTTCATCATCATCGTCATCCTCATTTCATCATCATCGTCATCCACATTTCATCATCATCGTCATCCTCATTTCATTTCATCATCATCGTCATCCACATTTCATCATCATCGTCATCATCCTCCTTATTTCATCATCATCGTCATCCTCATTTCATCATCATCGTCATCCACATTTCATCATCATCGTCATCCTCATTTCATCATCATCATCATCGTCATCGTCTCATTTCATCATCATCGTCCTCCTCCTCATGTTCGTCACCATCTCCTCCTCCGTTGCCCTCCTCCCCCTCTTTTTCTTCTTCGTCGTTTTTCTCCTTTCTTCTTTTCGTTTTTTTTTTTTTTTTTTGTTTTTTTTTGGCTCTTTTGATTTGGAACCCCCTCCAATCCCTCTTTTCACTCGTGTCCTGTTTAAATCCACCGTATTTTTGGCAGT
>JADBJO010009806.1:57500-60000 GCA_016801955.1 Conus betulinus
ATTTTCATGAGTACACATTGTAAAAATAAACAATTTCATGTTTTCATAGCTTAATTGTTTTAATACATGGACGTAGCCTGAATGACACTAAAAACTTGGGGTTAGATATAGCCTTTTTCATTAAAAATAAATATATATGTACAATTTCTATTTGTTTGTGCTGAATGAAAATTCTGATGTTAAGATGTCAACACCAAACTTCGTAATTTCGAATGAAGTGGATCAATTTCTCTACACTCCAAACGCCAGTGCTAGTGTTGTTTGACATATGCTAAAATCAATCCGATGGAAGAATACAAACTTTCTTTCACGGCATATAAAATGCTATCAAATCTCGTCAACAGCGACAAAATAGACTGGCTATCAAATACTCTTGATGATTGAATACCTATGCTTTATTCTGTATTTTAGAAACTCATGCCCAAGTTCTATACAATCTGTCTGAACAAAAAGTCTTCGATTATTAAGGGTACAATTTGAATTTCCGTGTAAATAACGATACATTTGTGGACCATAATAGTTTCGGCTGCCATGCTCACATTGCTCAGGATTGCTGAAGAATGAAGGTACAGGCAAAAATTGTTTTAAAAAAGAAATCACCTTTCATGTTAAATTTACAAAATTTCTTTCATTCAAACCTTTCATATGATGCTTTGGCTTTTGAAAAAAAAAAGTGTTTTTAAATCTCTTTCTTCACTTCCGCGATCAGCGCTCCGTTTTCTGTCGGTAAAAGTAATCAATCGATTAACCAATCCATCGATCTGTTTGTGAGTCCATAGATTAATTAAGCCAACTAGCCAATCAGCCAACTCTTGCATGCGCAGCTACACACATACACACACATGCGCGCGCGCGCGCACACACACACACACACACACATAACTCGGATGCTTTGCTTCATATAAAGGCCATTGCCTCTTATGAAGGGGGTATGGAGAACATAAAATCATATGAGAATTATAGAGAACACAAGAAAAAGTGGGTGGAATACTCTGTCACGAAGTCACGACTGATCTAAACTGAAATGTCTTGAATAAGTAAGTTGAGAAATTTCTTACTATGCTGTCATTCTGAGATGCCATTAGCAGGCTTAACCGAAACTGACAGGGATCCTTGGAAAAAATTTGTCGGTATATGTTGCGCTCTTAGACTAGATAATTTACAGCAGCATAAAACAAAATGAAGTTCAGAGAGAGAGAGAGAGAGAGAGAGAGAGAGAGAGAGAGAGAGAGAGAGAGAGAGAGAGAGAGAGAGAGAGAGAGAGAGAGAGAGGTAAACAAACTTTAAAAAATAGGAAAAGTTGCGGGGTGGGGGCTGGGGGTTGGGACAGTACGAGGGAGAAAAAACAACACACAACAACAACAACAACAACAACAACAACAACAAACCTATCAGCTCAACCCAATTTACAACCAACTACGTCGCATACCGAACGCCACCGAACCCTAATTCTACATCACAGATTCCTCTTCTCTCCTTCACTAAACCACCGCCACGACATCCATCGACATCATCATCATCATCATCATCATCATCATCATCATCATCCTTCGGCGATGACTGGACAATACTTGTAGACTTTCCTGCCTTGACGTCACGTCCTCATCATCACGTGATCCCTCCCCCCCCCCCCCCCCCCCCCCCCGCCACCCCCGCCGACACCTCACCACCGTCAAAGCGAAAAGGCTCCTGGCGCGCTAAGAATAAGTCCCTGGCCACCTTGGCGGCGGCGGCGCGCGCACACAAAGGGAGGTAAATTGGCAGGTAGGGGCTACGGCAGCAGCTGTAATTGGGGGGGGGGGGCCAATTTCTCTCCCGCCCTACAAGAGGATCAACTCTCTTCTACATGACTAGGCCTTGTCCGTGGCCCCCATCATGATCCCTCGCGATCGGCTAGGGGGTAAGAATAGGGGCAGGGTGGGTGGGTGGGGGGGGGGGAGGAGGTTATGACGGAGGATGCTGCTGGGTGTACGCGAATAGGGGGGGGGGGGATTCTTTTCTTCCACCGAGTGGCTGGAAGCAGTCAGCGGAGGGATATAATCCTGATAAAGTGATCGCAGGAAAAGCACCAATTGCTAGCGATTCTTGCGCCCCGGTAACAAGGTTATAGTGGAAGGGAAGAAGAAGGTGGGATGGGGAGGGGGGGGGGGGGGGGAGGGGAAGGGGTGGAGGAAGGGGAAGAGTGAAGTGGGATTTCTTTGGGGATGGGAAGTGGTAAGGGGACGAGACAGGATTGGGCGGGGGAAAGGGGGGAGGAGGGAGGAAGGTAGACATAGGAGTGGGGAAGGGGGTGGACAACAAGGAGCGGAGTGGGGGAGGGGAGGAGGGGGAGGGTGTGTTGTGTGTGTGTGTGGGGGGGGGGGGGGGGGGGGAGGGGCGTTAATTTAAATAAGTAGCGCGAGGTACTGCGTACGAAGTGAATACTTATTTCTGTCGGTGACGTCACAGCTCTCGCAAGGTATGCTGGGAATTGACATTTTCCGGACGTTCCACGGGAAAG
>JADBJO010009806.1:65000-70000 GCA_016801955.1 Conus betulinus
TGTGTGTGCACGCGCGCGGGCGCGCGCGCACGCGTGCCTGTGCGCGCTTGAAATCAGTTGGGAGTATTGTGAGATGTACGTGGTGGAGGTATCTCTCAGTCTGACCTTGCGACCCAGCCATCAGCCTTCAGTGCGACGCTAAGCAGACAAAGAGTCCTGCGCCTGTCGACTCGGAGCAGGCACACCTCAGCACACTTTGGTGACTTGGTGACAACGCACTGTCTCCTCCAGTGGGTGATCTCCTGAAGGTCTAATACCGATAGCTGTGTGTAGATTGCGGGGGTGGACGGGGGGGGGGGGGGAGGGGGATGGATGGCTGTAAGGAGACTCCGCGTGTGGTTCTGCTTGGGAAGCAGGAATGAGGTGGGGGTGGGGGGTGGGGTGGGGTGGGGGGATTGATCAGCATGAAAGATGAGTGAGGGCAGAAAACAAAAAAGATGAAGTCGAACCATGATGGCAATTATGAGAATAAAGAACACGAACACGCGTGCGCGCACGCGCGCGAGAGAGAGAGAGAGAGAGAGAGAGAGAGGGAGAAGGACGGGGATGGGGGATGAGGGTGGGGGAGGGAAAAGGGGGAATGTTGAGCGGTTTCTGGGAGAAAGGAGCTGCGAGTGGTGGTTAGAGAGAGGAGGCGGTGGATGGGTAGTGCGGAGGCGGGGTTGGGGTTGGGTGGGGGATGGGGTGGGGATGGGGGTGGGGGTGGGGACGTATTACTTTCGCAACTTTTGAGTGATATCATCATTCCCCAGCCGCTGAATCATTCTGATTCCGACACACAGAACCACACCCTGCCAAATAGTAAATAATTGTACTGATGGTTAGAAGAAGAAGAGGAAGAAGAAGAAGAAGAAGAAGAAGAAGAAGAAGAAAAAAAAGAAGAAGAAGAAGATAAAGAAGCTGTTCAATCATCGTGACTTTCAAACACATAACCACACACCATAGTGATCATAACATCCGTAGTTAGAAGAAGAAGAAGAAACAGAAAAAGAAGGAGAAGACGAAGAAGCAGAAACCGCTCTTTGTCCTCCCAAGACCACGTGACGCTGAGAAATACCAGTGACAGATCACTAACGTCAAAGGCTCCGCTCATAACGGGCGAAGTTCGCGCGCGCGGGAGTGACATTAACTGCGGGACAGCTTGCATTAATTTGAATACACCGCCCCACCAGCCTCCTTGCCGAACCTTTCGTTGTTTCGTCCGTACCGAATGAACAATTCTGCCTCTTGACATTTGGCTTCAGCGCGTTCTTCTTCTTCTTCTTCTTCTTCAAGGTTTTTAAACTAAAAGTTTTGAAGGTTTTTGTTAATGGGATTGTGGTCATGACTTTGAGCGGCTTTTTTTTTTCTCGTGTGTTTGTTTAATGTTCTATTCATTTCCATTTCTTTCTTTCTTTTTAGGTGAATCGACAATCGTTTTGCAATACAGTGAAGATGAATTCCAGTCACAAAAGTCAAGTGACGATGAACCGCGGTGCCATGCCACGTCCCGTGACATTTGACTGCAATAAAACTGAAATTAATTCTTCGAGGGAAGGAGTGAGGGAGCGGTTGGAAAATAGTTCACGCGATATGACGAAACATTTTTATTAAATTTGTCCGTGCACAGACTGATGGCAGGGGGCTATGTAATGAGAGACAGCACGCACGTGCATGACATATTAGTTTTTTTTTATGCTGGGAATATTACAGTACGAAAGGTCAAGGGTGATAGATGGACTGAACACACGGAAATGGTGAGCGGTTGGGGTGTCCAAGCTCTACCCTGTGGGGTACTTAGTTCAAATCTTGTCAGTATGAGGTATATAAAGGTTGGATTTTTTTTTTTTCGTTTTTCTTTCTTTCTTTTGTCTTTTCTTTCTATTTTTTTCTTTTCCTTCTTTCTCTCTTTCTTTTCTTTCTCTTCTTTTCTTTCTTTCTTTTTCTCTCTTTTGCCCTTTCCTGTTCTTTTCTTTCTTTCTTCTCTTCTTTCGTTCTTTTGCCTTTTCTTTCTTTCCTCCTCCTCTTTTCTTTCTTTCTGTCTGTCTTTTTCTTCTTTCTTTCTTTAGCCTTTTCTTTCTTTTCTCTTCCTTCTCTCTCTTCTTCTTTCTTTCTTTTGCCTTTTCTTTCTTTCTATCTTCTTTTTCTCTTTCTTTCTTAGTTTCTTTATTTCTCTTCTTTCTTTATTTATTCCCTGTTTCGTTCTTTCTGTCTTTCTTTCTCTTCTTCTTTCTTTTTCTCTTTCTTTTTTTCTTTCTTTCTCTTCTTTCTTTCTTGCTTACTTTTGAAATAACGTCAGTCAACATCATCGAATTATAGTGAATCGAAAACAACACCATTCAAACCATTTTTGATTGTTTGACTTTGCTGAAGGTCAAGGTTGAATACGATCAATCGATTTTCATTGCAGTTCAATAGCAAAGTGACGATAAAGGCAGCACAGAGCAATGCATACTGCAGGGTGCAATGAACAATGCAACATGGTGCAATACAATACAATACAACAGTACAGTACAATACAATGCAATGCAATACAACACAACGCAACGCAATACCATACCTCTCTCTCTCTCTCTCTCTCTCTCTCTCTCTCTCTCTCTCTCTCTCTCTCTCAATGCACTTTTTATTATGTTGTCCATTTTTACAGTAGCATAAGAGAAAAGTTCATCGGTCAAAAGTTCTCTCATAATCCGAATGGTTTTCGTTCATCTCTCTTGTTGGCCTCAACGAACAGTAATACAGTCAGAAAATGAGCACTTTATGTTTATCAAATGTTATAAAGCGTGGCAGATGGCTCTAACTTGAATGTATATTTATGTATTGTATGTAACGGTGTAACGTTTTCGGGTATTTGTTTTTGTTTCCCTCTTCCAAAGAGAGCCTTGGCCTTATGGAATAAAGATTTCATTTCATTTCTCTCGTGTCCTCATCGGAACAGATCTATATGTTGAAGGTATTCACACTAATACCAGGGCGGATATTTGACGTTTACTTCACGCCAGAAAACTGAGGCCTGAACGTGTTCCAAGAGTTAACAAAAAAAAAAAAAAGACAAACGAAAAACAAAAACAACAACAACAAAAAATCCAACTTACAGTTTGTGGTTCCACCTCCAGAAGTTCCCCCTCCCCCCCCCCCCCCCCCCCCCCCCTTAGGATTCTGAAAGTAATTGAATATGCCAAAGAGGTTTGTCCCTTTGTCCGTCCGGCAAGATTACACAAGAGCTGCTGGATCAACCTTATTAGAACTTAGTGGGGAAGATGGGAGGCGGTCCGTGGTAAACCCTTTAATAAATGTAGGTGTGGATCCGGAATTCAGATAAAACATCGGATCCTGGATTCGTTCAACAAGAGTGTTATGAATTGTCCAATGAAAGTAAACGCTATATAAGGTGCTGTTCACGATTTGATGACTATCTATGGAGCCATATTTTCACAAAATATTCAGTTTTTTTCCCCCAGTGATGTGTTCGTTGATATGTTGTGTTTACCGGAAGACAAACACGAACGCGTTCTCTCTCTCTCTTCTCTCTCTCTCTCTCTCTCTCTCTCTCTTGCCGTATATATCTACCTATCTATAGATATCTATCTATCTACCTATCATTTATTTCTATGTATATGTATGTATGTATGTACTATGCATGCATGTATGTATGTACCTATATACCTATCTATCTACTATCTATCTGTCTATCTACCTATCTATCTATCTATCTATCTATCTATACACACTCAAGACTCCACACGTAAGTGTGTAAGGGTAATAGGGCGTGCCCGTGGATGCCAGTCACCCACGCGCGTGTGTGTGTGCGTGCGTGCGTGCGTGCGTGTGTGTGTTACACACACACATACACATATGTGTGTGTGTGTGTGTGTGCGTGTGTGGTGTGTGTGTGTGTGTGTGTGTGTGTGTGTGTTCTCCCTTAAAACAACAGAAGTTGCGAAAACTTAAAAAAAAAACAAAAAGACCAACAAGCAAACCAACAAAGGAAACAAAAAACAAACAAACAAAAAAACAAAAAAACAAAAAAAAAGCGCTCATCCCATCACCTCCCCCATCCCCCACCCCATTCTTGATCAATGTGAAACGAACCATAATCTGTGATGGAAGGAAAGTTCACACAGCCAAACGGCCAGACAGCATTTCTTCGTCAAACAGGCAAACCCTCATCTTTATGTCAAGGCGGGGATGGGGGTGGGGGCGGAGTGTATGCGTGTGTGTGTGTGTGTGTGGGGGGGGGGGGGGGGGGGGGGGGGGGGGGGGAGGGGGGGCAAGTCTGAAGTTAAGCGGCAGACAAAGCCACACAAATTTGGGTATAAGCATAATTAAACAGCCCGCCCCCCCCCCCCCCCCCCCCCCCTCTCCACTCTCCCGTCCCCCCTCTCTAACCCCCACCCCCCCCTGCTCCCCCGTCTCTCACCTTTTCACCGCGATTTAAGCGGCTTCTTTTTAAATATCACCTACATACATCTGGATACACCATTACATTTCAGACCCACCCCCTTGCCGCTAAATTCCACGCGATCAAGACAATCCTTTTTGGCCTCTTGAAAGAGCCAATCAAAAGGAAGCAACGGAAAACGTAATCCGGTTTTCTTAAGCCGCGGTCTCCAATCAGGAAGTGGTGGTTAGCCATTGGCATGCGCAGGATGGGGACGACATGATCGCGTTGAGCAAGTTTGGGCGAACGGACAGCTCCGAGTCTGGGCGAACTTGACCGAGGGCACAGATTCCTGGTAATCCTATCTATTTTTTTTTTTTTTTCTTGACATGAAGGGATATGATGGTGAAATTCAACGTGGTGTGTGTGTGTGTGTGTGTGTGTGTGTGTGTGTGGGTGTGTGTGTGTGTGTGTGTGTGTGCCTGTGCGCGCGTGCATATGCGCTCGAACGGCACTCTGGGAACGGTGGTGGTAGCATCAGGACGACGGTTGGAAAGGTGGGGCCGGGAGCGAAAGTCATCGGACGACTGTTCCAGACCATTCCTGCCATTATGCAGATGGGGGCGACGCGGGTCTCCAA
>JADBJO010009806.1:75000-79531 GCA_016801955.1 Conus betulinus
CAATATTTTTTTCTTCTTTTTTTCTTTCAAGAATATCAACAATTTTTTCATTGCGGGTAGAAAAAAATTCTGCAAAACCATCGGGTCCCGCTGCTGTATCTTTTTAACTTTTCCAATGTTAAGCGATATTTCTACTTTCGCTTTTGTCTATTTAAAGCATGCAGGTCACTGTTTTTTTTCACGATTATCATCATTACTGTTGACCCTCAAAATCGTTTTTCTTCTGTCATTATAAGAATACTCATTCCGGCAAAGTTCATTCATCACCAACGTCTTCCTTTGTCAAGGACTCCCAGAAAGTGACCGAATAACTTTCGTATTAGTATCTCCCTGGCTTATTGTTTTATTTAAGGCATTTGCCATTCATGCCTTTTTTTTTTCTCATCATCTACGGCTGTAAACAGATCATCTTAAATGGTTGCATCTTGTTTTTTATCAATTTCTTTTTTTTTTTTTTTTTGGGGGGGGGGGGAAAGGGCAGGGGGAGAGGGAGGGGGGGGGGGGCGAGAGGGGAGAGTAGAGAGGAGGAGAGATAAGAGAGAGAGAGAGAGAGTTTCGCAAAGATGTATAGATGCTTAAGCATTTTCGCATAAATGCTGATGCAGTGCGTGCGAATTCAAATAAATGCGTGCGTGCAGTGCGTGCGTGCGTGCGTGCTGTGCGTGCGTGTGTGTGCGTGCGGTGTGCGTGGTGGGTGTGTGTGTGTGTGAGTGTGTGCGTACGTGCGTGCGTGCGTTCGTGCGTGCGTGCGTGCGTGCTTGTGCGTGCTTGTGTGCGCGCATGCGCGCTTGTGAGAATGCGTGCGTGCTTTCATGCCTGCGTGCGTGTGTGTGTATGTGCGTATGCGTGTACGTGTGGCGTGCGTGCGTGCGTCGTGGTGTGTGTGTGTGTGTGTGTGTGTGTGTGTGTTTGTGTGTGAGAGTGGTGTGAGAAAAGGGGAGAGGGGATCGCACGCGTGTACGTACTCATCAGTACGGATGAAAAATAAAGAGAAATAAAATTCCGTACCAGGTACGGAGAAATAAAATTCCGTACCAAAGTCCCCTCCCTTTCCCCCCTTTCTGTCAAAGAATGACTCGTATTTCAAACTTTATTCTCTTGTATTTTGTAAGTATCTGTACCTTTCGATTTCATTGCGGTTATTGGTTATTACCAGATTAAAAGAATCTACTGCCCTACTAATTTCTCTCTCGCCACACCCTCACAGACCCTCCCTTTCCTCTTCCTGCCTCCCCCTCTCCCCTGCCCCCCCCCCCCCCCCCCCCCCCCCCCCATTTTCCCTCCATTTCGGTTTTTTTTTTCCGCTCCTCCCGCAACTTTTTCTTCGTTTCATGTAGTGTATCTGTCATTTAGGCAGCCTTGCCTTTTGTGTCCTTTTCAAGTATGATATCAACAATCAAAAGAAACTATACTGAACCTAAAAACAGAACATTTTATTGCTACTATCATTATTTACTATTATTGGTATTATTACTGTTAGTGTTATTGTTATTATCATTATTCGTATCATCATCATGAAAACTTTACAGAGCGCGCCTATCCCTCGGCTAGACACCAAGCTCTAAGACCTTTAACAATCCGCATTCTTCTCCTCTCCTTACACAACGGCTGCCTACCTGGGTAGAGCGACTGAAGAGCTGCCTGCTGGCGCTTCATTCAGTCGTTTCCCCGTGTCATGGGCAGTCACTATTGTTCACTATCGTCTCCTTACTTCCTTACTTCCTTCTTTCTTTCCATTTCTCACGCAGGGTGCATGCTATGTGTAACGTGGTCATCCATACCAACGCCAAAACTGGCCTTCTCTTCAGAAAGTTGGGTGATGGGATTTTACGTGTGTGCAAAGATGTTATGCATGCGTTCACACACGGTACCTCGGTTTATAGTCTCATTCGAAAGACTGTTCGGGAAATGGAGTCGGAACCAATGTTAACTCTGAGGGAAAAAATCCCCTTATACCTAAACGGCCCGGAGGAGATTCGAACCCCGCAAAACCCTAGAATCACCAAGATTACGAGTCCGGTGCTCTACCAACTGAGCTATTCCCGTCCCCCCATAGCATTGCTCGGGCCAGATCAGTCAGTTTTTTAATCCTCCCTTACCCATGACAGGTTTTTTTTTTTTTTTTTTTTTTTTTTTTTTTTTTTTTTTTAATAGATAAGATTACATCATACCTACAAATTAAACAGATCTGATTAGTTTTCATGGAATGATGATTCATACGGCTTTCTATGCGGTTTCAGAGGGACGTGACTACAGGCGGCGACTGAAAACAAAAGTTAATCAAGAATCATTAGCGATTAAGTAGTTGGGGAAAACAAGTGCAGGTGAACAATTCTTTCCATCCATTATAGTATGACTTGGCAAAGATTTGAAATTTAAATTTAAAAAAAAAGGAGGGGGGGGGGGGGGGGGGGGGTGGGGTGTTGAAGATGAGGAAATGGGGAAAATATATTCAAATCAAATATGAAAACTCTTCACTAGTTGCCTGAGGGAACCATCGCAATCCCTCTCGAAGGCAGATCTATATGTATTGCCTGCTCCTAGCCTTTCGTCCGCTGGATCGGACTCATCAGGGAGACACGGCTGATTGTATCTGTGCTCTTTGGCGTCAAATAGAGACACACCCCAGTCCGTAATTCTGTGGTGTTCTTACCACCAAGGGTTCAAAAAAGAATCCCAACAGCACCCACTAAAGCAGCCAGCGAAAGGTAGTAAAATAAACCAAACAAAAGTGTGGGAGAAAAAAAAAAGAATTATTAGCGAATCCACCCAAACAACAGGGACAAACAACCATCCTGTAACTGTCTTGGAATGGTCTGTCCATGGTGTTTTGGCGGACACGCTTATATTCTTTTCAGAGTTCCTTTACATGCTTAAAAAAAATGGTTTTCCACAGGATTTAACCCAAAACCCTTTGACGAGTATACCCCGTCATTCTGGAAGCTTCCTGAGAGTCTCTGAATTTTCCGGAAACTGCAAGGAGCTTGAAGAAGAATTGTTTTGAAAAAAAAATGTTCCAATGTCGTCCTGATTAGATGTGCGGTCATGGTTTTTGAATTTTCTGGTGTATTCCTGAGGCCGTGTTACGCCACGGTAGTCGAACGTTTGATTCATAAATTTTAACACAACCAGGATTTCAACAAAAATTTGTTATAAACATTTCAATCGCATTTTTTTGATAAGTAAATTATAACAGAAGCACATTAATGAAGAAGAAAAGGGGAAAAGGGGAGGAGGAAGAGAGAGTTGATGGGGAACGAAAGGGGAAGGGGAAGGGGCATATAGGAAGGGAGAATCTAAGATCCTGAACATAACAACAGTAATAATAAGTACAAAAATAATATAACAATAATGATAATAATAATGATGATAAGGTAAAGATAACAAATAGCATCACAATTATAACAACAATACCTACAACAATGACAAACTGAGAAATTGGAAAGAGGGGTTCATGAGATTTGTTGCGTCGAAGGACAGGGTCTCCATTTTGGGACCGTTGTAACGGTAATACGAAAGCAGAATATATGAATCTTTTGCTGGGAGTAGAGACTGATGAAACTTGTGACCACAGTCCACGCTCCCTCTGTCTGGATCTGAGTCGATTAGAGATAAGAGGCGGGGTTTTGTCTTTTTACTTCCGTCAGTGGTCTGTGTCCGCTGAGGTGTCTTCAACGACTCAGGGTTTGATTCTTATCGTAACAACCACACGTGCTATTTTTGAAAAGACTTTTGTTTAATTGAAATGCCATTTTTCTAGTATTTTTTCGTTTAGTACACTGTAGATCTCTGTTAAGTACAAATCGGTACACGTAGCTGTACTTGATGTGTATTTTGCTTAACTAGGACTGACTTGGTCTCTTTTGTTGTGATGTGTTTTTACAACAACCACCGCATTCTATTTTTTGAGGAATTAAAGCATTTCTGTATTAGGTGTGTTCTGTATTGTTATTACAGTATTGTAACCCAATGACTTATACACAGCAATAGGAAGACTGGACACATCTTTTTTTTATGAAAAAGAGTTACGTCAGATTACAAAAACCCGTCAATTTGATATTAAGAATATTTAACATTCAGGTTGAAATCACCATGATTGGTACTAAAGTAGCGAAAGTTACAAGTTCTACTGATATGCCATTCATTGCCTTTATGAGTACGCAACAGCAGTACAGCCGACAAAACCCTTCATTATAAGTAATAAGGATTGATGAATGATGGATAATAATAAGTAGGTAATGACAATACTAACAGCACCAACAATTATGATAATGAGTATAAACACAGGAAATAAATTTCCGTGGGCTGAGAGAAAAGTCACCAAGGGCTAAAAGCACACAGTTGTGTCACAGAGAGAGAGAGAGAGAGAGAGAGAGAGAGAGAGTAGAGAGAGAGAGAGAGAATTGATAATGGATAATAACTACAGGAAATACATTTCGCGCGCTGGAAATAAAGCCACCCAACAAAAAGCGCACTGTCATCACTCACACACACACACACACACACACACACACACACACACACACCACAC
>JADBJO010009807.1:0-27500 GCA_016801955.1 Conus betulinus
AGATTGTCCCTACATTTTATACTGTTTGCATAATGCTTTTAGTTTTTCAGCAACTTTTTTCCTCTCCACACTTTCGTTTTGTTCCATTTACTACCCTTCGCTGGCTGCTTTGGGGGTGCTGTTTGATTCTTTTTTGAACCCTTGTTGGTGAGAACACCACAGAATTATGGATTGTGGTGTGTCTATTTGACACCAAGAGCACAGCCACAATCAGCCGTGTCTCCCTGGTAAGTCCGATCCAGCGAACGAAAGGCCTAGGAGTAGGCAATACACATAGATCTGCCTTCAAATGGGCTAGTACAATGGTTCCCTGGGCAGCTAGTGAAGGGTTTCTCATAATATATAAAACTAATAAATTCCAAGGATAAGTAACCGAGCACCATTCCAGCAACTTACAGAGCAGCTTAGTGTTGCAATGACTGCAAGAAATATTCATTTATAAACAAAGCTTGCTCTTACGTCTTAGATTGAACAAATAGGGGAGATAAGCATAGATATCTGCAGTGGTAGATAATTCTGCCTAACTAACAGTATGTGCTTGAGTGGGTGAATGGGAAATAATAAATGCTTCTCAAAATGAGCCTTCAGCAAGCTTATAGTCTCCAAGGGGGAGACTCTCCAATGGGGAGGAAACACACTAACATATATGGGTTGGATTTGGAAGTTAAATAGATTTACGAACACTTCGAATGACTGATTTCCCAAACTTGATAGTTTCCTCATTATACACAAAAAAGGACGTGTTTTGCTTTGCTCGCTAGATCTTTGCAAGCAAAATTAAAACTTAGTTGGGTCGAAAAAAATAGATTTCTAAATAATTGTATACATTTACAATGGGCATAGTTATTTCGTTATAATTCCAATGTTCTCTTGCCCCTAAATAGATACCTTTTCTGAATACAATTGTATTACTCTTCTGCATATTTACTTTCAGTTGTAGAGAAGTAGCAGCGCGCCATAAGTCATTGAACTGTGTTTGTAACTGATATTTGTTTCAGACAATAAAACAACATCAGCAGCTAGAAGAAGTATTAACAATTCTAAAACGTCATCAGTAAATTGTGCTCCACGTCTACCATTGATTATAACTTCAGATGTTAATTCTTTAGTTAGCAAAGAAAACAGAATATAACTACGCATGTCACTTTGTTTAACACCACTAGTACACATGATATAATCTGTCACTTTCATTCTAAACGTTAACAATTATACATACATACTACACATTTAGATAATTTACAATGAATGCTACTTTTCAACAGAACAGGCCATAAAATGCATCTGTTTATAGAATTGAAAGCGTTTTTCAAAATCGATTAAAGCAACCTACAATTGACGATTGAAATAGAATTGTTTTAAAATGAAAGCCTTCGGGTAAACATATGGTCGACAGGAGAATAATTACGTTTGAATCCAGCTTGGCATTCTCCAGTGAGATATTTTGTTCTGTCCGCCTACAGTTAATGACAGTGCTATACAACTTACTAGAAGCGTCACATACACAGATGCCTCTGTAATTGTTATAATTGTTTACATTTCTTTTCTTATAGAGAGGTATAATAATGGAATCTGCCCAGGATAAAAATCCTTTATCAAATAAAGAGTTGAAAAACGTTACCAGGAAATCCAAGATGTGATCAGAATAAGAACCATATCTAAAGAACTGTACACTGATACCATCTGGTCCAGCAGCTTTAAAAAGTTTGATTTTCCCAGTGGCATACAAAATTGCCTCGTTAAAAGTTGGGCGATTTAAATAATCCATTTCCATTTCTTGATTATGTTCACACTGTTCCATATTGTCAACACTTGTATCATTTTGTTAAAAGTGTCTTGAAATGTTCGAACCAAATGTCCATACTAATGCTATTTGGAGGCTGATTGTGTTTAATTTGTGGTCGCACACATTCACAGCAAATAAACAATAATTTTGTCACATTACCCATTTTCTCACATATGACATACATAGGAATTTGGATTTCAATTAAACATCTCCTCGGTTCATGAAATCAATGGACAGGGGAATAAAACTTTGTTTAAATCTGACACTTCTGCATTTAACCGATCGATATCTTCGTCCTGACTGAAGAAGGTCATACTGATTTGCAAGAACGTGGGTCTGGTCACACGCAATCTTCTTCGCTTTACAAACAACACGGCACCTGTACAGCTCACTCAGACTTTTTTTGTCTCTCACCAACGATTTTTCCTCCCACGTTCACCACTTTCTCAAGCACATTTCTACTCTTCACAGTCAACCCACCATACCAACACATAAATGAGAAAGTTAAAACAGATTCCAAGAAGCATGAATAAAATGTCCGAAGAATGTCAGTATTCACATGAAATGATCGCAGCTTGCGAAGACAATATAATCTAGTTTGACACATTTTTTGTGGACATACTCAACATGGGATTTAAAATTCAGCTTATTATCTATAAAAGTTCCTAAATATTTGTATGATTCAACACGTTCTACTTCAGCATCTTTGATAAAAAGCGGTGGACACGCTGTATCAAACCAGTCTTTGGAGCTATCACTTTCCGTATGCTTGATTTGTTTGTTTGTTTGTTCGTTTGTTGTTGTTTTTTCATGCATTGCGTAGCGCTTCCTTCACACACGTGTTGTTGACATCAAGATCAATTAAGCTAACTGCATGTGCCATTTTTCCTGGAGGTATTTTGAAGTCATATTATCACAGAATACATCAAGATAATCATCATTCCTTACATATTTTTTTTTTTCCAAATTGAAACTATTGACGTTTGACCTACTATTTGGATTATTGTCTTCACGACTGACAAGAAATTCAACAGGTATATGGTCTGATTCAATACGTTCACACATGACCAGCTCATACAAATCACTTAAACAAGCAAATAATTCACAGAACGTCATAAAATAATCATTAGCACTGCAATCACTCTCTGACACGTATGTGTAGCAACCTTCAAGGTAGCCATGACACAATCCATTGAATTTACACAAGTCTACAGCAGCGCACGAATCCATAACAATTTACCATAATTGTTCGACGGCTGGCTTTATTTATATATTTTATAACCGTAAAAATCTCCCCCAGCAAAAATGGCACCAAAAATGACAACTGTTTTAATCCCAATATTCCAATATTCCATGACGACTTTGGTGTTGTAGAAATTGAATCAACTTGTTGTTGTTCTGGTGTTTTCATAGCTGGCATTGAAACAACCGGCTATGGTTCTATTGTTTTCTTCATTATGAGTTATATTTTGTGCTTGTAACTTTTTTGTTGTTGGTTCCACTCTGCTATTTTTTTCCTGCTGCAACATGCCTAGGATGATTTTTACTGGTTACTTTCTCCACCTGATTCCATGTTTTCTGATTCTGATTCTGCTGTTCTTCTGGCTCGGTCATTTTTAAGGGAAATAAAATCTATATGATTAAAAGTTATTGATCCCATGATTACCGGCGAAAATAATGTTCCAAATCTGTAATATAGATCACATTCTAGAGACTCTTATGACTTTGTTTAAAACTGGGTCCTGAGTTAAATCATATATGAAATCTTATTCAGAATCAATGGGAGCAATTCGGCCTACTAGTTTAGTGTGTAAACTAAACACCGTTTGACCGACGTTTTTTACCTTCTTGACCCCAGCTGCAATTCATTCCTGCTGTGATACTCCATTATGTCTAGTGGCGACATCTGTTGAATCTGTTCTATGCTGAAATCATTTTCAAGGTACTGTTTTGTTTTTCCACATGCTGCCAAAGAATACAGTCTTTCTTTTTGGGACATAATAACTTGGCCATCAACTTGGTTATTTGTAATCATAAGTTCAGGAATGTTTAGTAGATCGTCGCTATTCATTTTTTATTGTCAAATATAATAATGATTTTATTTTTTAAAAATGAGCACCAAAAAAATTTTACCAACCTTGTATACCACTCTGCTGTTATTGGAGACCTAAGTGTAGGATACACAATGCTTGGTGAAAGCTTGTTAAAAATGAAACCAGCAGATCTAGGCAAGCTAGACTTTGAAAACTCAGCAAAACTGATTGCTATTATCACAGCTTCATTTGCTAGAAAAGATGTTTTAGTTAAGCAAGGAATAATTCCGGACAGTATAGATTTTTGTAAATTTTTAAAATGCATTTATGAAACTAGCTTCATTCGTAATGATGATAGGTGGCATAGTAGTGAATGCACTTGCTTTTAGCGGAAGTAATTACGCATTTAGTAAACTACAAACTAATGAAGAGAGAAAAAGACATAACAAAGCTATGGAGAAACTAGCCGCAGCACACGACGCACGCTTATGAAAAGTAGAGAACTGCGCTGTTAGATTTCATAAACACAAATTGAAAAAACAGGGACATGCAGCTACACATTTAAAGATGCTGACCAGGCAGTAAAAGAATATTCTCTAGTAACAGGCAAACCAATCGAGACATCACTACCGCCAAAATTCAGTGACTTTTTTCAACCATCAGAAAAATACAAGATGCAAGAAATATTGTTTATTATCTTTGGTATGACTTTTGTGTATTTTGTTGCACAAAATTTTGACTGAATAAAAATGAATAAAACATATCATTCACCAAAAGAATAATGGAAGGGAATCACAGCAATTAAAAAGCTAAGCCAAGCAGCAGGAGTCAGTGAACAAAAACAGCAAAGAATGGTATCTAAACAAGCAATTTGGCAAATTCATTTACCTGCGCCTAAACGAATACCGAGACCACACTTTGTGAATACAACGCCAAACGACATTCATCAAATGGACCTTCTATATTTACCCCATGATACGATTAGACGAAAAAGATTTAGTACGCACTTACAGTTATTGACACAGCTTCAAGATACAAAGATGCAGAACCATTAACACAAAACAGTGCTTCTGCAGTTGCTGTTTGCCATACAGCAGGTATATCAACGAGGCCCGTTAACTTATCCTCACATGATTCAAGTCGATGATGGAAAAGAATCAGTTGAATCAATTATTGTTAAAGCATAGAGTTACTATTAAAAAAAAAAAAAAAGAGGCATTCCAGGAGTTCACAGATCACAGGCTTTGGTTGAAAACTTTAACAAACAGTTATCTGAAAGACTTTTCTCCTACCAGTATCACAGAGAGCTGACTGGCAATTCTCGCAACACAAAATGGGTCAGAAGACTGTCCTCAGTTCTGCACGCAATGAATAATGAAGAATCTAAATTAACAGGGCTAAAATCAGTACAAGCAATCAAACAAAAAAAAACAATAGATATTGCTGAAGACTCCAGTTCATCAGCAAACTATTACCATTTGGTTTAAAAGTAAGGTACCTTTATTTACCGGGATAATCAGAAGGGGACACTCGCAGCAGGGCAACAGATCCAGTTTGGAGCGTTGATTCATAAGAAACAAAAAGAATTGTAAAAATGAATCCACTCGTGTATTATTTACGAGAAACTGACACAAAAAACGACCAGTCCCTCAAAGATCTTTTGTAAAGGAAGAACTGCAGATAATCCCACCAGACACAGTTCCAGTCGCTCAGTTAATTTTTAATTTACATAAAATATATTTGAGTCTAAAGTGGAAGCTAAGAAGGAAGAATCCTTACAATTATTTGAAACTAAAATTGACGCTAAGAAGGAAGCAAGAATGGCAAAGGAAGAATCCTTAGAATTAATAGAAGAATTATTTGACTGTAATTATCTTATTAGACAAGCATTTAAGAAGATTAATAATCTCATGCTCGAACAGCAAGGCAATTGCTTACATCCCAAAAACTCCAAATTTTTATTTTCGGATATGGGGAAAAGAATGTCTTGAAATGATAAAAAAAAAATTCGAGTACATTTAGTAGCAATGAATAATAATTTGGCTGAACTAGATGATGATATAGTTGCACTCCTGATAAAAGTTGTTGTCATCCTCTGTTTATTCTGTTCTCCAGTGCCCAGTTGCACATGAATACTCTGGATCAACAAATACTCGTTTTGCGTTGGTGCTGTCATGCGACTTTTTTGTTTCAACTGTTGTGTTGATCTCATGTAGATTAGATCATAGTCTTATGCTGTCATGATGAAAAGTCTGTTTATTGATCAATGCTTCTTTGTAGTTGTTATGTGATATGTTTGACTGCACAACACTGCAAGGTAACCCCTTTGCTTTTTTAATAGTGTTAGTTTGGCTCTAAAAGACTGCACATTTTCGACCATATGCCAATAAACTCCTTGATCACCCCTCCAGATAATTCATCCTTCATCTTTCCAAAAACCTTCTTATTAACAGTTCAATGCATAGGGGTGTCTTTAGGGTAATCAGATGTGTCGTACCATCCGCATACCCCTTTAGCCACTTCTGATTCCATGTCTTTATAGGCGTCTTCAGTAGGGATATTGAGGGATAAAACTGTATCTGTGTAAAGTACTCTGGACTCTGGGTACAAGGGTTTAAAGTACTCATAAAGAAATTCTAACATCAAAAGCTTCGACAGCTCTAAAACTGTGAATCCCATAGAAACAGATTTGTCCAATTTGACTTTTTTTTCATCATTAAGCCAAAAAAGTTGATCATGAACTCTTCTAAAGTCGTGATGATTTGGTTTTGAAGTCAACTTAATTGCATCGTTCTCTCTGGTGACTAATCTGACATCTTTACGCTTGTGTGGATTCTCCATAATCTTTCCAAAACAGCTGTTGGTCATCAACTTGAAAAAGTCGTTCTCTGAAGCATCTGTGGATTTGTTCTAAGATCAGTGTTCTTCATGAAGTATGGTTTTATGAACTGTTCTTGGTCGAAAGCAATTATGGCCATGAACTGCTGTTGGTATAAAACCATGTCTTAAATAAAACTGGAGGAGTCTATAATGACAAACATATTTTTTGTGTGTAAAGATTTGGCACAAGTTTAGGCGGTTCTGTTTTTTAACCTTCAGGCTTTCTGCTGCTAATGGGTAGTCGTTATGCAGGTCATGAAGTTCACGCGGATATTCTAAGTCAACTTCTACAATAAAGCCCTTTCTCGATCAGCTTTTTGGAGGTCGCCTAATCCTTCTGTATACATTTTAAAGTTACGTAAATGAAAGTGTCTGACTCATAGCCCAACCATACAGACTGTTTGCAATGTAAATACACAAGGTGGTTAGATTTCTTATCAGGATCATAATCACCTAGGTAATTGTTTGCTGTTTGCTTTACAGTAATGGTGCGACGCCATACTAATCCCCCACGCAATCCGTTTTCAATCATCTCTAAGCATTGGTAGCTCAGACAACAGGTCAATCTGTACTCCAGTAAATGTTAAGAAAGCGTCCCCAACTCATCCCAGGTGCAGAAATATAATGTACAGGATCCGGACGGTAATGTTTCATACAGGTTGTTTTGTAATTTTCAAAGTTGTCCGCTAACAAACAAACGTCAGCCTATAGATAGGCGTCATGATAGTCTCCCATTGTTTTACACTCTAACTTCTGCCATGCTTCTTGAGCATGCTGATAGTCAGAGTCACTGACATCCTTCACTTTAAGACTAGAAAAGAACTCCCGTTGGTGGAAGGGAGTCTTTGTCAAACCTTTCCCGTTGGTGGAAGGGAGTCTTTGTCAAAGTGTTGGGTGCAAAATATTCTTCTGTTACCGGGCAGACCTTTAAGGACATAGCCAGTGACTCTAATGATCCCATCAGGTGTGCATAGAGTCATAAAAAGACAGGTTGTTTAAAGTAAAACACATGTACTTTTCTGATGACTGTGCAATGCATGACATCCTGAAGTCGTTGGTTACTGCTTGCAATATAAGATGAGAGTCGTAACCGCGCAAATTATAAAAGAATATAGGCAGCTTCCATGTCTTGGGTTCAACTTGGGTTGAAGATTACATTTACTGTGTGCTGCTCCTCTGAACTTTCCGCTAATGTGATCATGGTCTGTTACTGTTGGATTCGTTGCGTCCGTCGCTGTCGCTCCGTCGCTGTCGCGTCCGTCGCTGTCGCGTCCGTCGCTGTCTGGTCGCTGTCACGTCCGTCCGTCCGTCGCTGCCATGTCTGCAAGGCTGGTGGTTAGCTCTAAACCGCTGTTCCAACAGAGAGTGGCTGAGTCATACTGTTGTTGATCTTGGTCATCTTAATGTCGGACAAAATTCAGATTATTAATACAGTCATTACGCACTTGCTGCGTGCATTTTAAGAAGTATTCTGCAGCATGAGGTCCTCTGTATAATTCTGGCTTTGAATGGGCGCCAGTCGACCTGACAACAATGAACGCAAATCAACAAATCTGGTGATTATTCACTAAGACTGTTTTGGGGAAATTTTTTGGTGCTGGCCCCTCATGAGGAACAATAAGCGAGTCGAAGTCTGCGTAAACAACATACGGACTCGTTTGCAGTCGTTTCCAGTTCTGAAAAACAAAGCTAACTGCCTTCTCTCGGCGTAATTAGTTCTGTATTACAGTCAACTGGGCTGATACAATGTTTTATATGTTCACGTGCAGCTTGAACAGATGGAATTCTTGTTAAACATTTTCTGCAGAATTCGTGTTTGCCGTAATCGTTCGTAGTATATGCTAACAGTCTGCTGATTGTGCGCATCAGTGTGTAATGGTAAGACATTAGGAGTAATCCACATGGCTTTTGTCTGGATCACCTGTTATTGGGCTGTTCTTGGACACTCTGATGGGCAGAAGGTTGGTTTCCTCAGACCATGTGTATACGTTAACAGTTATTGGTTTGTTCTGTTCTTCAAACTGATCAATTTTGTCTATGCTAACAGGAAAGGATATTCCACTGGAGTTAAGTTCCTTGATGTAAGGTTGATAGTTAGACACCCTGTCTGCGTTTTTAGCAACGTGATGCAGCCTTGCAAGAACGCATCACATAAAACATTTGTCGTCTGACTTCTTTATGTTTTAAAACTGCTCTTTTTGCAACTAATGCTGGAGGTAGTGGAATGTAAGACTTGCCTGCAATCAGCACATACTAATCTGTTTTAATCTGATCTCTAAGACTTCAGTACTCCCTCTGACACAACCAGAGCCTCTCATTTTAGCTTCTTCAGAGGCTACATTAAACTGTGTAAGCAGTTGGTCTGCCCAACCAGGTGTTAAGTCACCGTAGGAAAGAATAGTATGCTGTTTAGCTGAGACCCAGACTTCTGGATTTTCTTTATTTATTGTTGTATAGTCGATTAAAACAGTTAACCTTACTTTAACTGGAGGATTCGTTGTCGGTTTACTTGGAACTTGGGAAATAGCATTACAACGCTTGCCTGTACGTTTGTTGGATCAATAACTGCTAAATCGATCTCATTTAAAGCTTTTGACAAATGCTCTTCCTTTAAATATTCCTCTAACCAGGCGTCAAGACTTTCATATGACTTAGCCATGTTGAGTTTCTTTTCTAACTCATAAATATTTATCTAATTTAAAAAAAAAATACTAAGTCAGAATCAATATCAACAGTCTTTTTGTGCTTGCAGTCATAAATTAAAGTATACACGCCCTTTGGTGTTGTTAATGTGAGCTGTTTAGAACAAGAGTTTCATGTATCGTTTACTTTTTCTAAACATTCGTGTTATGTGATCGGGTGCCTGTTTGTTCAGAAAAAAAAGTTACCCTTGCCTTTTTTGAAGATTAAACTTTTGTCTTTTGTAGTCCTCAAAATCAGCCTGTAAAACGACTAAATTCTTCATCCGTGATGTGCGAGTCAACTAACTAGTGCTTTATTTGTTATCGGTTTGAACGAACTAAGTTTAGCTGTTATTAGTTGAACCATAGCAGTGTGGTTTTGGAGCTTAGTTTTTTTTTTTTTTTTTTTTTTTTTTTTTGCTGGCAGCACTTACAGCTAGTGAACACATGCCAAGAGTTAACTACAAACCGCCTAGAGGTAAAGCTATCGATGCGCCTACACCTGTTGCTAAGAGACCTACACTTGTTCCTGCTGATAGAGCAGTAAAAGTCGATGTTCCAGTATCAACATATGTAACAGCATTAAGGGCAGCAGAATACCTTCGTTTGGTTTTGCTGTATTTTGAAAGGTCTCGCTCTAGTTTTGTGTGCATTTGTGTAATGTTTATTAATCTGAAGCTTTTTATGTCAGGGGCTTTCTTCTATCTCTTCTTTAGGCACTTTTGGATAAACCTGAGCAGACATGCTTTTAAAAAATTGTATATCTTTTAATCCGTTGTCTTGAATATTCAGCTGCGTCACATATCAAAAATAATATACATTAAGAGGTTTATCATGCTCTTTGTTTTATCAATTTGAATGGTTATTCCATCTTTAACAGTTCTCCCACTTCCATGCAACTGATTATCTTCTGTCGACCTTAGGTCAATCCATAAACCGTATTTCGTTCTTAAATAATCGTCAAGTCTAACATTAATGAAGATGTAGATCTTTAGACACAAGGTCAACTGTTGGACTTCAATGCCTTCCGCCTCCAAAATATTTTCGTATTTCGTCAAAATGCTGATAAGGTTTAAGCCCACTCCCGTAGATTTGGTTAGGACTAGCCTCAATTGAACATTGTACTTTCATTATCTTAGGATTAATAAACTTTTCAGTTTGTCGTTGGTATTTTTTTTATCTTCTTCACACTGCAATAAAATACCTTTAAGTGATCTTGTTGAGGCACTATACTGCTTCAGGTGGCAGAACGGAAAGGTGACCCCGGAGGGGGGGGGGGGGGGGGGGGGGGGGATTTGCCATTATGATTTTCGTGTGTGTCTTTTCACATCATTAACAGAAATGCATATGTCAACAATTGATTTATTGGAGCTCTTGGGAGATATAACCATGTTTATTAGCGAATTTTCCTTCTTTGGGCTCTATATTTGCGATTAGAGGGTATACTTAGTTAAAGACCTGTCAATATGGAACTAATCCATTTATCGTCAAATGGTTTGCAGTCCTGATAGAAGGATGGTTGTTCCATTTACAGATAGTAATTGTTTTTGCAGAAACAATGCCTATTTGACAGTATTTGGCGCCAACTTCCAGTATTAAAAAAAAAAAACCGTAAAACAAAGTGGCTTACTGCCTAGTTGAAAAGTGAGATGACTGCAGGCGGAAATCAAAACAAATCTTAAATAAACGTTAACTAATCGCCAGGAGAAACGTGGACAAATGTGTCACAAGACAAAACACGACGCGTTTCGACCTGTTAGGTCTTTTTCAGGCAAGACACAAACAAATAGGACAGTGAAAATGAACGAGGCCTCGTTTTCATTCAACGCCTTCCTTACGCTGAAGAGATCAAAGATAAGTGACAAACTCATTCATTTTCATTGTCCTATTTGTTTGTGGCTTGCCTGAAGAAGACCTAAGGCGTCGTGTTTTGTCTTCTGACTCGTTTGTCCACGTTTCTCTTGGCGGTTCGCTAACATTATTTCAGATTGGCTTACTGCCATTCTCCAGCATGATCATCACCGTCAGCAGGCTGAAACGTGTCTAACATTAAACCACATGTAGTAGTAGTAGTAGTAGTAATAGTTGTGGTAGTAGTAGTAGTAGCTGTAGTAGTAGCTGCAGCAGTAGCAGCAACAGCAGCAGAAGCAGTAGTAGTAGTAGTGGTCGTAGCACAAGAGTTATAGGCAATGAGTGTAAAAATATTTTTCACACCATGCAAAGTCTGCGGGTGGGATCATAGGATTCAGCAGAAACAGTGCTGCCTACCTTCGCTGGTGCATGACACGTCATGTCAGAGCGAGGAGTCACATTTAGCAGAGCATTATAACAGTCTTAGGATTTGCAGTAAGTACACTGGTGTTGGCTGTTACAGGCGGTGGTGTTCAAGGGTCAGTGCCTCCACCACCATCACCTCCATCACCACCTGACAAATCATGGGGTAAAAAAAAAAAAAAAAAACTCGATCATCTTGCAGGTTAATAAAAAAAAAAATTAAAAAAAAATAGCCAGTAAGGCCATCGACTTTTTCCCTGGCATACTAGGTTCTGTCGTTAGCTGGCTTTTGTCTACTGCAAGCAAAGCAGTTGGCTTCATGGCCGAACACTTATGGACATAAGTTGTCTTAATAGTCGGTTTCTTTTTCTTTAGTAAGATAAAGACCAAGTAATCCTAGGCCAGTTAAACCAATAACAACTGCTGTCTTTTTATATTCATGGTTATCAGCATTATTTTTTGTCTTCAATGGCCTTGGGGATTGGATGACTCATTCTTGGATAGTCAAATTGTTTGTTTGTTGTTTGTAATATTACTGGCTTAGAATTTTTTCCAACCTTCTGTTCATTGCCTGCCACAAGGATTTCATTATTGTAGTTTATTATTGTTCCTATTTCACGTCTGAGGTCAGAAGGCAGCATCTTTAAACCAGTGCCAACAGCAAAGTCTACTTTCGATCTTGCGTATCGTAAAACATCTTGGTACCTTTTATTCTTTGAAAGCGAATCAGCTGCAGAATTAATAGGTCCTCTAAATTTGCCAAGTACTATTGTTGTGCGTCAAAGCCAGTAGAAGGATCAATTATGTTCGATCTCACTTGTGCTTGAGAACCTAGCAAACACCAAACATAAGTAGGAATAGAGTCGTTTATTTGTTGTATTCCTCCTTTAGTTAGACCCTCAGAAGTGTCTGAAATAAATGTTGTCCACGCTGTTTTATGCTTTTGCTCTATGGATCAACTGTGCAAGTAGAAACAAGTAATGCAGGTCATTATGAATATATAATAGTTCGAAAAACTGACAACAAATGACACTTAGAACCGCATTTAGGATGGGACATAAAATTTGAATTCTTAAGCTCATTTACATTTTTTGACCGTCAAAAAAGTATCAGAAAAGCATTCAACTCTGGTCCTTTACATTTAAGTCTTACGCGAGAGGACACAGTCGGAGAGAGATCGAAATAAAGCAGTTTGGGAACAAACAGTACATCCTCCACAGAAGGGAATCAGTTTTGAAGGACGCTTCTACAAAATTACAGTTCATTCCACGCATGAAATTGGGAGACACGTTCACAATAATATCTGAAATTTCTGTCTGAAAAGCTGTGGAGAGGAATGGTGCTTTGGGTGTCAGTGACATCCTTATACAAGGAATTCTTATTAGCTGGCAAAATTTAGAAGTTGAAAAACTATAAATTACTGTCGTCGTTCTTTACAACGGTGAGGAGATTAAGATCATTACGACCAACGACGAAATCAATATTAGTCTAAATAGAAGCAATCTCACAGATCTGAATTGGATTAATCTTACACATTTAGATCTGATAGGATTTTATTATACTGAACAAGTTTTGACAGGGAGTGTGATAAAAAATAATAACTGGATTAGGAATAAATTCTGTTATAAAACTATGGAGCAGTTAAACTTCATGACAAAACAACTCATTGTTCATTGATTTGTGGACAGTCGGGTTGTGGAAAAGCAATATTAATTTTGTCCTCGACCTGTTCCAAATATTTTTATCGTTATAATTTTGATCATATAGTAATTTTCTGCCCAACCTTAAAAATGGAATCAATAATATCATGATCGAAGGTTTATATGGGCAGAAGATGACCTACATTTGATTGATCCCAGCAATAAACCGAGTTAGTGTTCAGAATACTTTTATAGACTGTTTGAGGGAATGCAGAAAACTAATTATTACTGATTCTGTTCGGCAGAAAGAGACATAATTTTTTAAAAAAAAGGAAAACTTTGTCAAAACTGGCTTTCAGTTAAAGACGTGCTGGGATAAGTGTGTGGATTTTATGTCAAAAATGTAACTCAGTTTTAAAGACTTTAGAGAACAATTAAAGACTGTAGTTTTATTTCACATGAAAGACAGAGACGCATTTGACGAATGTATGCGTGAAAATGATGTTATTAAAAAACGATCAGGAAAAACACAGGATTAAAACAAAAACTAAAATATCAGAAGCTTTATAAACCAGTATTTAAATCAGATAATCCTGCCAAGTATGTATGCTTGTAGAAAGGGGGTTTAAAAACTGGTTAAAACTAGTTGAGAGCATATAAAAAACAGGCTAAACCTGGTTAAAACTAGAAGTGAGTTAGAACACAGATTTTACTATTCTCTGAGAGAGAGAGAGAGAGAGAGAGAGAGAGAGAGAGAGAGAGAGAGAGAGAGAGAGAGAGAGAGAGAGAGATGCTGATTTATGACAAAGAGAGACGTGGGGAGAAAAAATGTATTTCTCTCTCTCTCTCTCTCTCTCTCTCTCTCTCTCTCTCTCTCTCTCTCTCTCTCTCTCTCTCTCACACACACACACACACACACACACACACACACACACACACACACACACACACACACACACGCACACGAAATCACGCACGCACGCAATCACGCACACACACACACACACACACACACACACACACACACACACACACACGCGCGCGCGCGCGCGCACGCACACACACACACACACACACACACACACACACACACACACACACACACACACACACACACACACACACACAGAGAGAGAGAGAGAGAGAGAGAGAGAGAGAGAGAGAGAGAGAGAGAGAGAGAGAGTTTAACCAAACGAAGATGATTTATTGATCTAACTGCAGAGAGACCAGCTGAAGAGCTCGGGGACGCAAGAAGAGAAGAGAGAGAGAGAGTGTGTGTGTGTGTGTGTGTGTGTGTGTGTGTGTGTGTGTGTGTGTGTGTGTGTGTGTGTGTGTGTGTGTGTGTGTGTGTGTGCGTGCGTGCGTGCGTGCGCGCGCGCGCGCGCGCGTGCGTGCGTGCGTACTTGTGTGTGTGTGCGTACTTGTGTGTGTGTGTGTGTGTGTGTGTGTGTGTGTGTGTGTGTGTGTGTGTGTGTCTTTAGGGATCTTTAGGGATGGATGGGGGAAGTAGGTGGGTGGGGATACGTATTTGCCGACAGGATATTGTTTTAGCCGGCGAATTCTGGAATTGGAGTCATCCATCGTTGGTCTCTGTATCGTGGATTTGTCCACAGATGACAGGGCAAGTGTTCGTTGCTTTCTCTCCAATTCAGCATGCCAATCTCCCACCGCTATCAATATGTCTTTCTTAGGTGTTTGGTCAAGACCCTCCCGTAGCTGATTGTGAAAATGTATCAACGACTTTTTCTCCCACCACAAAAACGTCTTGATTAAAGATAATCGGTACTATACTATGAACAAAAATACAAATAGTATTTTTTTAAATGTCAAAAAGGGTACAATTGAATTGAACATCAGTCATAATAACGGCACACATTATTTAATATAATTCCGATTAGGCCAGATTAAAAAAAAATGCATTACAGAATGACGGACAAGCTGAGAGAGAGAGAGAGAGAGAGAGAGAGAGAGAGAGAGAGAGAGAGAGAGAGAGAGAAGAGAGAGAGAGAGAGAGAGAGAGAGAGAGAGAGAGAAGCAGGGGTGGATATATGAGAGGAAGCTGTGTTTGTCATTAAACGTGGCAACAGATGGTTTACAATTTAAAAAAACTTTTATTTGTTACAGAATTTTGTACGTCATTCATTACTATTTGTACTGAATAATTTAATACAAAGCAACTTGACTGTCTTTGCAATTTTCTATGGGCCATAAGCTTTTTATGATAATGATGGCTACCCATTGCTGAGTGGTTTTAAAACGGCTGGAGAATGGATCAGCACCCAGCGACGTATTCATGGTGTTTTTGTGAATCTGGAGACCAACACCATGCCCATGTTTGTCCTTTCTGGCACAAGAGCAGGTCCTTTATCTTTCTTCGTATGGAGCTTAATTTCCAAAATGTTGCCCTCGAACATTGCTTCGTCCCAGTCTGCTTCAGAAACAAGTGTCATATCATGGATGAGTGTGACGGACCATTTTTGTCCGGTCCCAAATTGTGGGGACAGTTCTGAAGTGGCAAAAGTTTGCCTGTTCACCTGTTGGCCTGTTTACCTGACGGTTTCACCCGACGTGTTTTGTTGTGCGTCAAATCAGGTATGTGTGACTTGTTCAGTGGAAGCTAGGATTAGTATTGATGGAGCTGGTTTTTCCTACAGGGAGTTTCCAGTTCTTAGTCAAGGTCTAAAATATTTAATTATTCCTTGATTTATCTTGTGATTGACAAGACTTGACGACACAGGGTGACGTAGGAAGTTGTGGTTTAGGGAATGTGTGAGTCGAGAAGTGGATGAGAAGAATGGAGTGAGTTGATGGTGGAGAGAATATCAAGTCAAGTCAAGTCAAGTCAAGTAAACTTTTTTATCTCAATTTGAGAAATTAATTTGTGGTCACACACATTCACAGCAAAATAAACACTAATTTATAAGTCCTCAGGGGAAAATGATCAGATGATCAAATGAAATCAATGTATTATTTAAGCAAACCATTGTTTATCTTTTCCCTAAAGTATTTCACGGTGGTTCAAGTTGGATCTGGTCAAGGAGGAACAAAAGTGAACTTCATAAGGCTTAACTTTCCTACAAATATCAGGTGTCCCTGTGGCTCAGTGGTTAGTGCGCGAGTCATTAAGTGGAAACGAGCATGTCCAGAAGGGCATGGGTTCGAATCCCAGTCATGGCTCATCCCAAGATGGGAAAAAAAAGGGGCAGCAGAGGGACATCCGGAGTCATGAACCGGGTGTGGCCCAACCCCCCTAGAGTGTCAGGAGATAAGGGCCGAAACACTCGCTTGAAGGGGGCTTCTTCTGAGGACTCTCTGCTGCCACGCTCTCCATGAGTGGCATGAAGATCCACAGAACAAAGATGGGATGTGTGAAGACTCATCTGAATGAACACAGCAGCGCACTGCATCAGCAGATAAGACGTCGGAAGACCAAAGCCAGGATTTAAACCACAGTGCCAAGGACATCCACGCTGTTGGTTCGGATGAGGAATTTGCACAGGCCCTCGATGCCAGGCGCCCTGAAACTCAACCTGCCACGAGCAAACGAGACTGAAGATTGGGAGAAACTGGATGCAAAAATCGTCCAAAGACTCGATGCACTGATAGGGAAAAGCACCCCTGGAACACAAACTAGCCACATATGGGGACATTGTGTATGCCACATGTAGAGACGCCTATGGAGCAAAACTACCCAAAGAGAAAAAACACCTCCAAAGAAATCCAGACGCCAAGAAGAGATGGACAAGATCAGGGTCCAAAAAAAAAAACCTCAAGAAGCAAATGAAGACTGCTCTGCCAGCTGAAAAACAAAGGATTGGGAAAACTCTGGGAAGACCTGAAAGCAAAACACAGCGCCCTCAGCAAAGCGGAATCTGCGAGGAAGAGGAAAAGCAAGAAGAAGAAGACACAAGAGCGTTTCTTCAGAGACCCCTTCCAGTTTGCCAGAACTCTGTTCGAGCAGCCAAAATCTGGGACCCTAAGTGTGGACAAAGGAGTTCTTGAGCAGCATCTAAGAAAAAAACATACTCTGACTCACAGAGCAAAGCACCACTCGACATTCAAGGTCTGGTGTGGCCAACCAACCCTGAGGAACAGTTCAATGACAAGCCTCCAACGTTGGCGGAAATCAAGAAGGTGGTCGACAAAGCCAGAGCCAAATCATCACCAGGGCCAAACGGAATACCTTACCAGCTGTACAAGAAATGTCCCAAGGTGTGCTGGAGTGGCTCTCACAGGCTGCTGCGATCAGCTTGGAGAAATCAGAAGATCAGCGGCCAGTGGATGACGGCAGATGGTGTGTACATCCCCAAAGAGCAAAACTCAAGTGACATCAGCCAGTTCAGGCCAATATCACTACTGAACGTCGAAGGGAAAAAATCTTCTTCTCTGTCATGGCAGCAAGGCTGACCAAGTACCTCATGGAAAACAAGTACTTGGATGTGTCAGTCCAGAAAGGTGGCATTCCAGGCGTGGCTGGCTGTGTAGAACACGCCACAATGATCTGGGACGCAATCCAAAGAGCAAAAACAGAAAAGAGAGACCTGGACGTAGTGTGGCTCGACCTGGCAAACGCATATGGATCTGTACCCCATGAGATGATACAGTTGGCTCTTAAGATGTACCATGTGCCAAAGAACATCCGCGACATGCTCAAGAAGTACTTCAGTGGCTTCTCAATGCGGTTCTCTACCAAGGAGTACACAACAGATTGGATCAACTTGGAAGTGGGCATTGCAATGGGCTGTGCCATTTCCCCAATACTGTTCGTGTTGGCATGGAAGTCATCTTGAAAGCAGCAACAAGCAACGCAAGACAAACAGACCTTGGCGATGGATACAAGATGCCCCTCTCAAGGCCTTCATGGATGACACTACAGTGATTTCATCCAGAGAAGACGAGACACGTCACGTGCTGGAGAGGCTGGACGACATAGTTTGCCTCATCCAGAATGAAGTTCAAGCCAAAGAAATCACGGAGTCTCTCACTGAGGAAAGGAAAAGTGGCCGAATCTGTGGTCTTCAGTGTTGCCAACCAGACCATTCCAACAGTAACAGAAGAGCCAGTCAAGAGCCTTGGAAGATGGTATGATGATACGCTGAAAAGACACACGAAGAGCAAAAGAAAACCAAACAGATGTCGGAAGAAGGCTTGGAGACCATTGACCAGTGTGGGCTCCCTGGCAAATACAAGGTCTGGTGTCTGCAGTTCATGCTGATACCAAAGCTCCTATGGCCTCTGATGATATACGACATCTGCACCAGCATAGTGGAGGGCAATGGAATCCAAAATCAACAAGTTCACAAGGAAATGGCTTTGGTGTCCCACCCTGTCTGACTGACATAGCGCTATACTGTCGCCAAGCAAAGCTGAAACTACCACTGAAATCCATCCTGGAGGAATATAAAGCAGGGAAGATCAGACTTCAAAGCATGCTGGAGGACTCAGGAGACAAGGTGGTTGAAGCAATCAAGCCCCAGCTGAAGACAGGCAGAAAATGGAAAGTTCAAGAGGCGATGGATTCTGCAAAAGAAAGTCTCAAGATCAGAGAAATAACAGGACACACACAGACCAACAGACAAGGACTGGGGGTGACCAAAACTGAATGGTGGTCAAAGGCCAAAGGAAAAGCCAAAAGAGACATGATGATTCAGGAGATGAGAAAAGAAGAAGACCAAAAAAGACTCCAAAAAGCAGTCCAGCAGAGCCAGCAAGGGCAATGGACAACGTGGGAGAATGCACTCCAAAGAAGTCTCACTTGGAATGACATTTGGGCACATGGCCCCTCTCAGGATCAGCTTCATTCTCAGATCTGCATATGACCTTCTGCCTTCAAATGCAAACCTGGTGAAGTGGGGAAAAACAGACGATCCTTCATGCCCCCTTTGCCATGAAAAAACAAAAACAGTGGAGCATGTCCTAAAAGCTCATGTAAAGTAGCCTGGCTCAAGGAAGGTACACATGGAGGCACAACCAAGTGCTCAAAGAGATTGTACAAGTAGTCTGGGCTAGTACCAACACCACAAAAGGGAAAATCAGGACTCCAAAAGCACCCGCAACATTCTTCACGGCAGGAGGCAGCGAATCATGGCCAAGAACAACAGTGCCACTCGGAACATGCAGGCAGAGTCTGCTGGACGGGGCAGATGACTGGGAGTGCACAGCAGACCTCCCAGAATGGAATAGTCACCCAGAGATTATCAGCAAGAGTGGCATGAGACCAGACATAGTATTACACTCTCAGTCAACCAAGCAGCTGATCATGATCGAGCTCACGGTGCCATATGAGAACAGAATGGAGGCAGCTCAGATCTACAAGACTGAAAAGTATGCTGATCTGGCAAACAGCCTGAGGAGAGAAGGCTATCAGGTCAAAGTCCTCACTGCAGAAATTGGAGCTAGGGGGTTTGTGTGGGAACGTCTGCATACAGCCTCATGAAAACAGCTCTCAGTTGCAGGGAGGGAAAAAACCACCAAAGCCCTGAAAGCAAATGCAGAAGCGGCAGAGAGAGGTGTTCAAGTTGGATCTGGTCAAGGAGGAACAAAAGTGAACTTCATAAGGCTTAACTTTCCTACAAATATCAGGTGTCCCTGTGGCTCAGTGGTTAGTGCGCGAGTCATTAAGTGGAAATGAGCATGTCCAGAAGGGCATGGGTTCGAATCCCAGTCATGGCTCATCCCAAGATGGAAAAAAAAAAAAAAAAAGGGGGGGGGGGCAGCAGCAGAGGGGACATCCGGGAGTCATGAACAGGGTGTGGCCCAACCCCCCTAGAGTGTCAGGAGATAAGGGCCGAAACGCATGGTGACAAAACAAAGACGATAAATGTGTAGGTAGTAGGCTGGGTAACCAATGTAGTGAATCAGTTCCCCAGGTGTCAGTGAGGCCCTGACTCCGGCCTGGAACTGATTACCATCAGGTGTGGGTGTGCAGCCCGTGCCCCTGCCGCTGTCTCCGTCACGACGACGTGGAGAGGCTGGCCGCCAGGTCGGTAGTCCGACGTGTTGTTCTGCTGTGTGGGTGTACCCTGTGGGACTCCACTTCGAACTGTATTCGTGAGCGGCTCTGCCTGCCGTGTGAAGACTGTGACTTTGGCTTGTTGCAGCCAGCGTTGTGGACTGTGTATGTTGGGACACTACCGACGGTGCCAATGAGAACTGTGTATGTTGGGACACTACCGACGGTCCCAGTGAGAACTGTGCCAGAAAACAAAATTTTAATACTTAATGTGTCAGTTTTGAGAGCGACGGTTGAAGCTCGCTGTGTTTGCTGCATGCCCTTGCTGGTTGTGACGTGTATTGATTTTGTATTGATTTATGTTAATGATTTAGGGTGATAGGTATTTATAATGTTTTGATGGCTTAGGCAGCATATAAAAGAAAAAAAAAACTTAACTTGTGTGTAGCCTGGCTCTCCTGTGTGTGTGTGTGTGTGTGTGTGTGTGTGTGTGTGTGTAGGGAATAATCGTTACAAGCATCCAAACTTCTGAAAGTGAGAGTCAGACAATAAGACACACAGCACCGCACCATTCGTAGCAGTGAGAACTCTTTCAACTTTCTAGTGGCATTTGTTCCAAGTCCTTATAATGACATTTCCTCTGCACGTTTTCTTTTTGTTGTTGTTGTTGTTTGCTTTGTTTGTATGTTTGTTTGTTTTTGTCTTTTTTTTACATTTGTGGCGTACTTAACACCTCCATATCCCTGATATGCAACTGGAAGCCATAGTTCTTGATGACCAGGGTGACGACTATGAGATTTGATGGAGTTCCTTACATGTAGGGATTTGTGAAGGGAACAAAGGCTGTAATACTATAACACTTCCTTAGAGGATAGAGAAAGGAACAAAGGAAATGCTATTACAGTTCATTGGCTTTAGCTTCTCAGATACCAGCGCTCATTGTTTACATTTGATTACATAACAGTGATAAATAAACATACATAAGCATGTTGATGGTCTTGTACCCTAGCAGAGGGAGAACAAATACATTTCGTTTGTCTGGAATTATTTGCCACATTATACGCACACACATACATTACTACTACTACTGCTACTACTACTGCTGCTGCTGCTGCTGCTGCTGCCGTTGCTGCTATTACTACTACTAACCTCTACTACTACTACTACCACTAATGATATTATAATAATAACAATAAATGTAATAATTTCCTCATGCATAATTCATCCATCTGTGACAATTTCATGACTCTACCAGAATGTATGTGCCCTAGCTATTTTAAATCCTTTCAGAATGTAATTATTAGAATGCTGTTCTGATGGAATCATATGGCAAGGCAAACAGAGACTCCCAAGTGGACTAGGGTGTAATCAAACTAAAATGGGATTGTTGGTATGTTCGTTCATGTGTGTTACTGGACCACAGTTCAAAGGATTATGGGCAACACTAGCATTAACATTTTGAAGATCAGGGCCGCGTGTCCGGGAGTGGAGTACTTTAACGGTCACAACAACACAGGCACCAACATCCAATGGGTCAAATGGTTCTGACTGCCAAAGCAGCTTGCCAGACTTCACAGCAAAATCAGGGAGTGGTCTACAGTGTATGTGACCATTTTTCGACTTTCTGTAAAATGCATGTAGAATTTTCAAGGAAATGCATGCTAGTGTTGACCTTCATCGTACGGAATACTGGTGTACTGACTATCACTGGGAAACAGAGGTGAGATATTCACCTGGTTCTTCTTTAAGTTATGGTGTTGTGAAATGCAGCGTCCATTCTCATGAAAAATTGTTCTTCCTATCAATACAAAACCATATCTATGTCATACATAGTGACAATCCTGTCGTTACAATCAATATCAAACAACTTAGACATCTGAATTTTACAATCAAATATTTATCAAAATATTCCGGGTATTTACATGCACCAATTTTTAGCGGAATCCCAGGGTTTTATGATATAGAACTGAAGGGACCACCTGGACATGTTATCATGATTAGTAAAACAACAATATCCAGTGTTTTGTGAACGTGTAAAACGAACCATGATCATGAAAATTAATGAGGAAAAATGGTATGAGTACAATTTGGAACCAGTTTACGTCTCAGAGACCTCATATCTTCCAGTTAGGGTTTCTGATACGACAGATAATTCTAACATAAGGCTATATTTTTCTACACTTGCCAAGGGAGAGAAACCACTTCAGTTTTTTCCTTTTTCTACTATGTTCAATTGTTCTGTGGCTCATTACTCTAAATTTCAAGATCACCTACACTGTAATCTAAGGTGGGAATGTGAAAAAGGACAGGACGAAACAGAGCACTGCTCCTTCAGCAGTCCTGACTGCCAGGGATGGGTGACTTCACAAAACAAATGTTTCAGATCACACGAGACTTTCCTTAGCATTTCTAAACCGTTTGTTCTTTTCGGTTATGACTGTGCCATGATTGGTGGACGACTAGGTTCTATCAAGACAAGAAAGAGCAAGATGACTCTTTGCATATATTCAAAAAATATTTAACATTTTCAGCAGCTTTGGGCTTTACGTCAGGTTGGAATAATGTTCCTTTCATGTATAGCAAATTTCGTAAATGGTCTGACAGCACATTCATATATATAACATGAATCACATCAAATCTGTGTACCCATACTATCCTTCTAGAAGCATTCAGACAGTACTGTTTAGAAACATGGAATTTCGCGGATATTACCAGGTTAAGACTGAAATATACTTAGGAGCGCTTTGTGAAAATTCTCGATCCCCAAGAATTTCTCGTTCCCAATTGATTTACCTCGCCAGCGCTACTCTAAATCCATGATTGAAACTACTCGCCAGCCTCTATTCTTTAATCCAGAAAAGCATGCAGTTCACGAATTTTTGTTCTTTGATGCAAACGAAGTAAAGTACTCACAAAATGCCACGTTTATGAATGGCACAGTTACAGGTGGAAGACACATGAAGCGCTCCGTGCCAGGAGCATTAAAGATACAGACATCCTGTATAGATGTGATGACGGCGTAACAATGGTGCATTATACTTTCGTGTGTGACCATAGAGAGGACTGTCCACGCAACAGTGACGAGTCTTTTTGTCAGAGTCCATCATGCGATGGTTTTCTGTGTTCTAATGCTCAGTGCATAATTCGCACACAGCGTTGCAATGAACATTCAGATTGTGTGGACGAATATGACGAAAAGGGTTGTGATGAGGACAAAATTTTTCATTTTCCGGTCAAAGACGAACTCAAAAAGCAAAAGTTTTACATCAGTTTGGATGGGACTGGATACTTTACTCACCAAGCGATGAAAGGTGAAGACTCTTGTCCTGACTCTCACTACACCTGTTTGACGGAATGGCTGTACTGTCTCCCTGTCTACACACGATGCAATGGGTTTTATGACTGTGTACATGGAGAGGATGAAGTACACTGTCATAAACCGTTTTGCCCAAACTATTATAAGTGTCGAGATTCAGGAATCTGTGTGCATGAAGTTCACCTTTGTGACGGTTTAGGACAGTGCCCACGGCAGGATGATGAACTGATGTGCGACATGACCTGTCCTGAATCCTGTCTCTGTCTTGGTCACTCTTTCTGGTGCAGGGGCTCTTTTACTGCTGACCTCTACCCTTATCTTCGCTACCTGAACGCCACAGGCTCGGGAATGTCATTCAGTGATTAAAACAAAATATCTACACAATTCACCTGAGTCTCTCCCATTGTTTTCTGGGTAATATTTCAGCCGTGAAGCTCGTCAACCTACAGTTCGTTGATCTTGCTAACAACAATTTGAAGACTGTTGATGCCACCGTTTTCACTGAGCTGCCAAATTAAAAACTGTGTCCTTAGCTAATAACCCTTTGTGGAACGTGACAAGAAAAATGTTAAGGTGTATTCATTATTCTCTGAGAGAAGTGGATGTCTCGCAAACACATCTTGGTATGCCTGATGCTTTAGTATATATGTATTACCCCAAGTCAAATGTTTGAATTTTTATCTTTTTGTGACCTGAAAATGATTGGTCCAAAGGGCTTTAAAAACTCACCTCAGTTAACTCAGCTGGACGTAGAGGCGAATCCAATTGTTCATTTTCCTTTGCACTTGTTTTCAAAGGCGTATCATTTAAAAGATGTTTTCACTTCAGACTACAGGCTATGCTGTGATGAGCTATTTCCTGAACAAACAAGTGAAAGAAGGTGCTTAGCACCTCGCTTTACCCTACCTTCTTGTGGGGCCTTAATGCCTTCTGACCTTTATGTAGTTTTCTTTTGGATGTGAGCTCAGCTGCAGTTATGGGCAGTTTGGCTTGCTTTATTTCTTCACTCATCGTCAAAAAAATGTTTGAAAGTAGATTTTTGATGATGTTGTCCCATGTGCACATTGCCAATGTGTGTATGGGAGGTCATGCTGGTGTAGCCCTGGTAGCAAACACTTTGTTTTGGGGAGACTTCATTCGCTTCGAGAAGACGTGGATCAACAGTGTGATATGCAAACTAAATGGCTTTGCATTTCTTCTGTCCAGTGAAGTATCCGTTTTCACAATCTTGCTCATCACTTTGGATCATGTCAACCTTCTGTATTTCCATGGGCATTCAAAGGCACACCACACATGTCCAACTGCTGTGGCGTGTGCATGTGCCTGGTTTACTGGGATCATCCTGTCTCTGATTCCGTTGCTGCCAGGGCTGTCACACTGGGGCCTGTCTGACCAGTCTGGGTTGTGCCGTTTGGCTTTGTTCCAGTGCTATAACTGTCATCGACAGTTCAGATGGTTCAAGGTCATCATAGCAATTAATTTCACTGTGAGTTCACCCGTCATATTTTGTCAAGTTGCCGTCTACCTGCGTACACCAAAACACAGCATCGTGTTAGAGACCACACGCAGAGGACAGTGTATTCGTCAGTCCTTCTGACCAGAAAGATGGCTGTGGCAGAGGCTGCTTGCTGGTACGCATTCGGTCTGGTGGCGCTGATGTCTGCAGGTGGTGTAACGGCATCTGACCAGATTTATGACACCATGGTTGTGTTTACAACACCACTCAGCTCTGCCCTGAACCCGCTGTTTTACTTTTGGACTGCAGTCTCCCAGCATCGACAGAAAGCACGAGCTGTGAAACTGTTACACTTCTTGCAAAGAAAAAAAGCAGATCATGAATAAATCAATGAAATGAAATTCAACACCACAGGTTCCTATCTTCAGTCACGCGTGGCAAAAAAAAACAATCCCCTGCGTGCGTGTGTGTGCGTGCGTGCGTGCGTGCGTGTGTGTGTGTGTGTGTGTGTGTGTGTGTGTGTGTGTGTGTGTGTGCGTGCTTGTGCACGCGTGTGTGTGTGTGCGCGCGCGTAAGTGTGTATGTGTGTGTGTGTGTGTGTGTGTGTGTGTGTGTGTGTGTGTGTGTGATGGTGTGTGGGGGGGGTGGGGGATGGGTACTCGTGTGTGTGTGTGTGTGTGTGTGTGTGTGTGTGTGTGTGTGTGCGCGCGCGCGCGCGTGCATGTGCGTGTATCTACATGTGTGTGTGTGTGGATGTATGCGTGCGCGCGCATGTGTGTGTGTGCATGTGTGTGTGTGTGTGTGTGTGTGTGAACTGTTTCCACTTTTGTCTGTCTTCGCCCACCCTTCGCCGAGTCCCGTGGTCATCACGAACAAGATTCATTCAGTCTTCTGTCGTCTTGAAACCTTAAGGAGAGATTCTTCCTCGCCAGCGTGTGTGTGGCACTGTTGCCAGAGACTGTCATCAGTCCAATGTACGTACCCTGCTAGAGAAAAACAGTCTGTCTGGAAGTACGTGTTCTTCAAAGCCTGAACGTGTTGTTTGGCAGCAGGTATCATGTGCAGATATGTATTGATTATCGGTGATGTCAGTAATGTGTACACATGATATGTGTACATATTGTGAAACAGATTGGTTTGGCCTAGACTTGTGTGTCTGTTCATGTGAAATATAACCAGGTTGATCCTGGCTATTTTCATTTTATTTAATTTCTTTCTTGTCTTGTCATTTTCTTTTTTTTTCTGTTCTGTTCTTTTTCAAGCTTGTATCGTTGATTTTAAGGAACGAAGATACTGGAACAAAAGCATCCCTACTAAGATCTGTTGGAGCCATTTGATGCTGCAAAAGTTTGTCTGGATGGTTGGCCGTTATTTCGCATTCCTAAGAGTTTATGTATATCCGATGGTTTTTTCCCGATACTTTCTTCAATATACTAGTGAAATCCTGGATATATATAGAGAGAAAGAGAATGCTGAACAGTTAAGTAGTGGGGGAAAACAAATGCAGGCTAACAATGCTTCTGTCATTATAGTAATGACCTAGCAAAGATTTAAACTTAAAAGAAAGAGACATACATAGACATTTACACACACACACATATATATATATATAACAATTCAGTAGTGAGAGAAAACAAGTGCAGGCCAACAATTCTTCCGTCATTATAGTAATGATCTGACAAAGAGTCGAATTATAGACAAAAGTATGAAGATGAAGAGAATGGGTGTTTGTATATTCTAAACATGTGAAACACTTCACTATCTGCCTGAGGGAACCGTCGTACTCCCCCTTCCATGGCAGTTCTATTTGCATCGCCTGCTCCTAGACCTTTCCCCCGCTGGATCGGACTCATCAAGGAGATACGACTGATTGTGTATGTGCTCTTGGCGTCAAATAGAGACACACCACAGTCCGTAATTCTGTGGTGTTCTCACCACCAAGGGTTCAAAAAACAATCCAACAGCACCCCCAAAGCAGCCAGCGAAGGGTAGTAAATGGAACAAAACAAAAGTGTGGAGAGGAAAAAAAGTTGCTGAAAAAACTAAAAGCGGTATGCAAACAGAATAAAATGTAGGGGGACAATCTTTTCAGCCAATGCTTGAGGATCCATTCAAGGATGCAAGGGAGATCAAAAGATACGGAACAGTCTGAGTGGTCAACTCTGCTATTCAATAACCCAAGCATTGTGAGTAGCTAAGAATTGTACATATATTGTACTTTTATTGTACATTTACAATTGTGTGTGTGTGAGTGTGTGTGTGTGTGTGTGTGTGTGTGTGTGTGTGTGTGTGTATCGTTCTTATTTAGTTTATCAATAAAACAAATAGATTAAATGTATGGTATTGGTCATTGATCACACTCAACGTAATTCTCACCTATTCTTTCTCAGTTTACCTATTGAATATATACACGTACGCATTTATCTACTTGATATATACAGGTTTATGCATACTCGGTACAAATGTATTAAAATACAGTACAATA